>JAQFYM010004062.1:0-16632 GCA_034694785.1 Agrenia bidenticulata | reverse complement strand
AAGGTACGGCTCACCCCCCCCCTGAAAAAAAAGTTGCGCCTGAATTTAAGAGGGGGTCCTTTTTTGGGGCGTCAAAATATCCAAAAAATATATTTTCAAAGTATTTGTGCCTTTTAAATCTTCTTAGAATTTTTCGAAAAATTAAAATTATATTTTTTCGTCGTCTTAACATATTTTTTTTTTGTTTCCCCCCCTCTGGGTACGCCACTGTTCTGGTATAGTCAAACTCTCATTGACTAAGCTGTTTTTAAAACCATGTAAAACAAAATACTTAATCACTATCTTATTTGTCTCCAAATGGTTCACCGATCTCTTGCGGATGCAAAAAAAAACATGTGATTACTGTATAAGGTTTCACTGCTTATAACTGCTGAAAACAGAAACTGTCATGCATTTTATAGATTGCACTTTACAAGAGCTGTTTTCGGGACAATATTTAAGTTATTAAGTACAAATGTTTAGAAAGTTAGAAAAAAATTGTTTAAAATCCACGGGTAATTCATACATCAAGTGATTGATTTGGGAGAGTTAGATTTGGCGGTACAAAATACATTTTGATGTTACTTGACTGTTTACTTTTGTATGACGACTTATTATCATGAAATAACACAATGTTTTGTTTTTCTTGTTATAAAAGTCCATTGATCAATTTAGAGGCAAAAAGAATCCATTGTTTATAATAAGCTGGCGCCTGATCAATATAGAAAATATCTTTATCATCAATTTTATATCACCTAAAGCATCTTGGTTTTCTTTGATTTGCCAATTACTAAGGTTTGTGCTTTTTCCTAACTGTAACTACCAACAAAAAATACTGTTTTTTTTGTTGACTTTTTCTGTACCTTTTGCTTTTTATTTACGTGCCACAACTGATTTAGCTTGTACTGATTTCTAATACAATTCAGATTTATCACAATTATAAATATCACGCTCCACTATTTAGCAAAAAAACTTTTTTAACATGTACTTTGTATGTAATAAGCCCTGGCTTTTTGGTCTGCTAAACCGCGCTTTACAACTTTTCATTTCAGACTAATTACCATTTTTTTAACTTTGTAAGCCATCCTGCACTAGCACGAAACCCTACTGTTTAATTTTTTTCTGCGTATTGTAGTGCAATAATAGATGAATCGCTAGAAAAAATTAGACATGAATTTTCTCGGCAAATAAAAACAAATCAATTATATGTTCATTTAAGAAATAAAAGTTTAAACTCTTGGTCGTTAAGACAACTAAACTACTGTTGCCTATAGTTTTATTGTGTCTTTGCTGTGTTTAGTATTGTAGATTCTGGATAATTTACAGTGCACGTTTAAGAATATACAAATATTTTTCCGTGTCGATGTCATCTAATACATCTTTTTTTGGTTTACGATCTAGACTATTTCCTTTGTATTTCAGTATTTAAGAATAGTTTATACATATGTACAGGCCGCTAAATGCAGATTTCGTATAATCCATCATATGGTCACGTGTTTTTTACATATAAAAAATATTGATCGTATTATATTTATACACAAAACACATATACATTCGTATGTATGTACTAAGTATAAAAAAATACCACTCTTGTTTTGGCTTAATATTCATACACTTAAATTTCTAATTTAAATGTAGAACTGGTAAAATATCCATTATAAAATATTTCTAATAGAAGCTCCATCCATCATATAAAAAAAAATGTATTTGCTTTTTAGATGGTTATAGTAAAAATTATGTGTTTTTAAAAGCTTCGTAGTAGATTTATATATAAGCACGCTGTATAAACAAAGAAAATCTAGTTTTTCTTTAATTATGACTTGTTCATAAATTCCAAAAGTTGCCTTTTTTGTTTACTTTGCGTTTTTTTATTCATCAAAGGTTATACGTGTTTTGAAATTTGCTTTTGGTAAGCCAACTGCTTCTTTTCTTACTTGTACAAACAGTGTATCTGATAAAACGCACAAAAATTTATTTTTTTTTTCAATGAACCCACACAAAACTTTTGTATACAAAAAATCGTAAAAAAAAAACTTTTATTGCCAATTTACATTAGTTTTTGAACTTCTTGAATTTTCATTCTTGTTGTTTAAACATAGAACTTTATTTTTCATTGCAATGTACTTTGATACAGACAAAACATGGTGTCATACTGTTTATCATGAAGCCCGAACAATTTTTTTACAAAAAAAGCTTAATGCTGTATTTCAATGATTAATTCATGCAGAAACTCATGTCTAGATTAGACTTTCCTACAATTGCAATAAAGTGGGATATGCCCTTTAATTGTATTTATTTTATGTAAGTTCATTTTTAATGTGAAAATATAAGTGAAGTCTTATAATCAAAGGAACTCGCAATCAACACTCTTTTAGTGGTTCACACTAATTTTTAGGAAACAGACACCCCATATGATTTGTTTGTAGTACAGAATTCTAAGCGCAGTGCATCGGAAAAACGTATTTCTTACCTGTGTCCAGACATTAATACGTGGTATCTTAAAATACAAAAATAAAAAAAGTTAGTAGGGCTTTTTCTAGTTTTTGTTTTTTTTATATCTTCTAGAACTAAATTATTTATAAAACGTTTTTGCTTATTTCGTACTTTTTTAGTAAAAACAATTTTGCAAGTTAAATGCGATAGCCTTACAAACACTGTACTTCCCTGGTAAAAGGTCGGCGTTTCTACACAAAAAAGCGCGAAATTTTACGCAAGTTATAAAATAAAAGTTTTTGCAGCTATCACCTTTACAAATGAAAATGGAATGTTCGTATACATTTTATCGTAAAGTATAATTACATATGTCTAAAAAACCTTATAAAATATATAATTGTGTATACCAGGCGGGTTTGGACATGAATTATATATTTAAAAGTCGTTTAAACGGTTGCCAATTGATGCAAAGCAAAATGACATACAACAAAAAACAGAAAACGAGAATAAAAGTCTTTTTGCACAATAGCTCTATTTTGGCATGTAAAACGGGATAAAATTATTTTTAACCTTTTAATAAGTTTTTTGTATTACTTTGGCGTTTATTTGCCAAAATGGAAAGTTTAGAGTAAATTTACGTTCATTGTTGTATAAAATAATAAAAATGTGTATACTTTTTTGCATTCATTTAAAATAAAGCAAAAACTTCCGTGTCATTTTTTTATATTAAAAAGTCTTTTGATTAAAAAAAATATGTGTAGCTGTAGACAACCTAAGAAAAAAACGTAATAGCCACCCCTAGATTTTTTTTCGGATATTACCTCTGGTTATATCACCACAGTTTTTTTGTATCCAAAGATACTAAATTGGTTTTTTTGTCTTCTAATCGTTTGCAGATATTTTTACACGCATATCCAGCACAAAAATTACAAAAACAGTTGTTTTCAGTGTTCATTGCTGTGTATTTAACGTCATAAAATTTAAGCAAATCCGAAAAAATGTACATAATAAATTTAATTTTCTTTTGTCCTGTATATCATCAGCAACGCCCAAGATTTATGTTTATAAATACACAAAATAGATAATCCTAGACGGCTAAAAACATTTTATGAAATTCCTTGGCATATTTTACTTCGTATTGTTTTTTTTTTTGTTTTTTTTATCTGTTGTAACGTTTGATGTAAAATAAATCGGTACACTATTCGAGCTAGTGCAGCCGCAAGTTATTGTTCATAGGTTCGCCTTTTTTACAAAATATTGCAACAAGTAAGTTTTTTAAGAGTACAGCTGTCGTGAAATTCTATCACATATAAATAGTAAAGCAAAACAAAGCAATTTACGTTTTTGCTATGTTGGATATTGGTTTTTTTTGTGTAAACATAAATTTTTGGTATATGAAGATATAATATTTAGCATATTTTATCTTTTATAATGATGGCAAAACAATACTAGTGTTTTGAAGATATACACTTTTTTACAAAGCCCTGTACAACGTATTACTTTATTAAATACATTTTTCTAACAACCGCTGATAATTTATGATGCAGTGTCAACTTAAAAATAAAATAAAAAATACTCGCTTTAGTTACTTTTAATATAAGAAAAAACATTGTGGTATTTGTTATGACGCATTTTCTTGCACACGACTATTGTGATGCATATAAGCATGTTTTTTCACCGTTTTAATGTCTTTTGACTGCTAAAGTTTTTTCTTGTTGAATTTATTATGTAAATATTTTATTTAAAAAAAATGCCATATTAAAAACATAAGCTGAATTTCTACGTGACAAAAATGTTAAATACTTGTTCTATAAGAATGTAACAATCAATCTAAAAATATATCCCAGTAGAGTAGTCATATAAAAAAAAAATTCAGCGTAAAATATATATAAAAAAAGGGTTTTTATATACGCAAGTATATGTCAAACAACCGATAGACAAAATGTATTGTGTTTTATGCTATGTTTCGTTTTTTTTTTTTTGCAATTGTATTTTTAAACTTGTTTTTATAGATGAACCAAAGTTTTTACTTAATTTTTGTATATTTAACTACGGCTGAAATTACCTTATAGTTGCAAAATGAAGGATATACAGCTGGTAGTTATTGTCGAAAATGTATCTATAACACAAAAAAAATTGTTTTTACATACACCTACTCACTAGTATAGCTAACATGTATTATATGCATGCAATATTTTTTTTCTGTTAGTCAAGGGGATCAACTGGCTTTTTGCATGCTTACAACCTACCAGTCTATACTAATGGTAATTATAATGATATACTTAATAAACTTATGAATACTGCCACTGGTAAAACAAATTAATGTTTAGTTATAGGCTTACAGGAACCAAGATTTCAATGTCGGTTGGCGATATTAACTTACCAAAGCAGCAATAATTTTGTTTCGGTTATGGCAGGAAACTGAAAATGAGTGGGTCCGGAAATTTCGACACTTAGATTCCTACCAACTGACATTATTATATTTTTAAACAGTGTTGTATGTAAAAAAACCCAGTGACATCTTTTAAAGATTTTGAGAAAAATAACTTATATAGGAAGTGTAAACTTCCTGATCGTGTCAATTAATAGTATGCAGTATGCAAAACAATGCGATGACACATATGTATCAAAAGGTAACTATCTGTGTAAGCGAAAAACAGAATGCTCTTTTAGTTCTTTTTGGGGCCTCCTTTTTCACGGGGTGGTAAAAAGGCTAAAATATATAGTAGCCGGGTCCCCGGTAGACAACCCGGGAATTTTTTTTTGCCAATTAAAGTCTTTTAAAAACGATTGTCTTAGTATAAACAAACATCGCGCAGCATAAAAAATCAGAAGTTCTATTTTTCTATTCATTTTTTGCGTAAAATCAATTTAAAAACAATTAAAAACTAAAAAGTCAGCAACCACTACTGTAATATATTTTTGCAAAGGGTTTGCACGGTGAATTCTAAAAGAAAAAATACCTTATTTTGTCATATTGCCATTCAATTGACATATATTTTATAATATGCATTCCATAAACTATTATAATTAAGATAAAAAAATTTAATTGTATAACGTAAGAAACACGCATATACTTATAAACTTTTTTTTGTGTGAATTTGTTAAATATATTTTGGAGTTGTTTTTTATGTAAATAAATCTTTTGTTTAACATTTTTTTGCTTAAATAAATCTATAAAAGCACATAAAAGTTATAATTTGGGGTATTTAAAAAGTCAAGAGTGTAGATAGATTTGTCTATCTCGTGTTTTACGTCCTTGTTTTGACTTTTGAGTAATTTCTGTCTTTGTACGTCTACAGAAATATGTATGATTTATGTCTTTTTTACAAATGTCAACAAGTATGTTGGGTTCTATAGTATTATTTTATTAACACATTATTATAAAATAAGAAAACATCCAAAACACGAAGGTAAACAAATAAAATAAAAAAACCTACAAAAATGCAAAATATGATAAATAATGATAATTTAGCATTTTGTAACATTTTGCAAGTACAAAAACTGCAGATTGATTAGAGTGTTTTTTCTTAATACAAAAAGTAAAAAAGAAGTTTTTTTATACTATTTTTGTAGCAAAAAAAAACATTTGCCATTCTATTTTTAAAAATATGTACTAAAAATTGTAGAGTAGATCATAACCGTAAAAAAACGCCCAAAAATTTTTGACATCATATATTGGCAGCTTATTTGGGTAAAAAAAGATGATTACGTATAAAACAAAATGTCACAAAATATGCGAAATTTTGCGTATATGACACTAAAAAAAGCATTCTATTATTAATTACGTACTCTTATTAAGGTGATTTATAATAAGATTCATTTACAATTTTTTGTTTGTATAAATTGCATTAACCTCTAATTAAATAACTTATTTACGGTAAAAAAAAATCAAGGGTGTAGTTTCTTCCGCGTTTCCAATAATTCGTTCATACATCATTTCTTAGTTTTCAAAGCCAAAAATAAAATGTATAAATTACAACCTTAAAATATTTATGAAACAATGCATCTTATTGAGACGCTATGCAATTTATCATTTACTAATAAGTCTATAAACAAGTCTACAACAGTAATAAATAAAATTAGTATCACACAAATTTATTATACATACTTTCACAGAATGTTTTATTTCAGTAAATTATGTATACACAAAATTTTTGTTATACATTAAATTTTATGTGTAACTTTTTCATCCTTAAAATTTTAAATGTAATTTATTTATCCTTAAATTTTTTGTATGATAAAACAATAATAAAAAAAATGAAACAAAACATTAGATCTTAAAATAAACAAAAATATGAAATTTACTTGTTTAGTAAGTTTACGTATACATTAAAGTTCTTATGTACACAGAATTCGCCTGTATAATATACGCCAATTGTGTACACACAAAGGCTTGGACATGCCTATTGTAGCCTATATAAGTAAATTTCTTAAAAAAGCGAACAAGACATTAATAAGTTTTATTACATAAAAACAGAAGTTTTTTTTGGCATTATAAAAAAAAAGTTTAACTGTTGTATATATAAGACTAATGGACTTTTTGTGCAAAAAATGTGTAAAAAGTAGATGTCGAAAAAATATTTTCAGACAAAAAATACTAGAACTTATTCAAAAAAATATTTACTAATAGTTTTGCTATCTCTAAAAACAGATGAATACAAATATTTTAAACATCTACGTATTTATAATCTAGTATTTAGACCCATTAAGAATACAAAAAAAAATAACAACAATATTAAAGCATTGTATGATGTATATTTATGCAAATTTAATTACAGTTGTATAAATCATTTTTAACCTGCAAAAAACATCTAGAAGATGTCGAAATTTTATTTTCTTTTTTATACAAATACGCGTAATAGTTTTAAACTAATACGCAAATTTTTACCCTTTTTACAACATTATACTTTTTGACAAGATTGTTTGTTTTTTCATAATTTTTTAAAGCGATTATTTTGAAAATATCGACCGTTAGAAGATATTATGATATGCATACCTTTTTTATACAAAAAAAAACAACATTATATATAAAAAACGTGGAAAGTTTCTTTTTTCTGAAATACCCGGGTAACCCGCAATAAAACCCCAAGGGAAAAATATGCATTTTTTTTGTAAAATAGGCGAGAACCCCGGGATGGAGGACCTTTTTCTTTTGTTATACACTTAACTCCTAGCGGAAAAGTTTGAATTATTTTCGTATGAGGAAAAAATGCTTTAAACCATTATTTACGCGCGCCATGCTTGATACCTGTGCCATGCCTGATACCATAGGCCAGAAATTATGGTAAAAGGACGCAATATCCCAAAAAAAGATAGTAAATTCTAAAAAAAACAATTTTTGTAGAGCTCTAACAACAAAATGCATAAAAGTAGAATTTTTCTAGAAAAAATATTTTTTAAAAGTAAAAATGAAAAAATGACAATATTTTTAGTCATATAAAAAAAACTTGTAACATACATATAATACATATTTTTATCATGCTACATATATGTATATACCTCATGCTGTTAGTACGTTATATATTGTTGGTATCAGGCATGGCACTGGTATCGGGCATGGCGCGCGACCATTATTAAGTGTATTTTTTTAATTTTGCAGTATTGTAGTTTTTTTTGAAATTCGCAATTCGATATAAAAGAAAAACAACCAAGAGAGTTCGTGACTAAAGAAACAAGGTATAATAGATGATTAATTTTTTTTATTGTTAATATGCTTATTATGGCTCAAATAGATAAATTTTTGCGGAGGATTGTTACTCATGATGAAGAAATTTATGTTGCTGACGTATTAGAAGCAGTGTTTTCATTATATGCCAGCAGTATTATTTTTTTTATGGAAATTGATCCAATGATTTTTCATTTGCGATATAGTAAGGTTTACAGGTATTTATGTAAAAAATGTACGTACATGGCAAAACTGTAAGTTCTGAGCCAAACAACAAAGTTGCACTGTTCTTTTAGATGATTAATTACGCACAAATTCTACTTTTGCATATTTTCATTATATGCATTACGTAAAATAAGATTTAAAAGCAGATCTAATGTATATAAGGCACATATTTTATCAATGCACATTCTTTTCATTACATTTTTAAAATTTTAAACAGAATTTCATTAGTAAATTTAAAGGGTTAATTACCTAATGCCCTAAAAATTGCAATAAGTGTCCTAAATGCCCTTATTTTTGCTTTTATTTGCCCTGATGCCCCAATATTCGTCTTTAATTATTTTACATTCAATTCCTTACGAAGAGCAGCCACGAGAATAATGTGGATCAAGAATTGACAGATGAGGTGGAAATAAAAATACGTCAAAGATTATACAGTTTGAAAGATTAAAAGTTTACTGTTGGAATTAAATTTTTATTTTAAATGGGGAAACCAATTTTTGTGAAGAAGAAAGACCGGTAAGATGTTTCTTTAAATGAGAAATTGCAAGATGTGTTTTTAAAGCACATTTTAGAAATGTAAATAAAAAAGGGCGATCTAGGGTCAGTAAAATTGTGTTAGAGCATACATGTATAGAAAAAAATTTATCGAATAACATAGACCTCGAAAAACTATTTCATTTCTTTTTGAATCACAAATAACAACCACAAAAAATACACCGAAAGAAATACAGGCACTTTCTGCTGTACATAACGATGTGGCGATTAGATATTCAGGGGCATTTTACCCACTCCAGAAAGAAACCAAGAATTTAAATAAGTGAAATTCAGACTTTAATTTTTTGAAGTCAGTGAAAAATTAGTATAAACATAACAATGATTTTTGCTTTTTTAAAGTAGATAGTAATACATGTTTTGTGTCATTTTCATTTATTTGGAAAGCCTGCAATATATGCATGACATATAATCGCAAGTAAATTTATCTTGATGGTACATTTTTATCAAAAATGCTAATTAAACTTCACTGTGCGCGATGGTCAAGATGGCGATAACACTATATGTTTGTAAAGATTTTTAGTTGTTATGGGGGAGTTTTAGGAACTTTGGCAGCGTTTTTGTATTCTCCTAAAACAGCATGCAAAAAGTTAAACACAGGAACATGTATTAATATCAGACAGAAACAAAAAAAAACATTGAAGCAGCAAAGAAAATACACCACCTGCTAATTCAATCATCTGTGGCAGACATTTTACTTCCAATATCCAAAAAAAGTTGTCAACCCAGTAGATTTATCGCTATATCATCAGGCTGCAAAACTATATGCAATTTGCAATTCTAAAATTGTCTTCTACGTTATTAAACGAAACAATACCTACATCAGCTATCTAAAAAATGCTAATTTGCGTGCGGTGGACCCCAAGTCAATTGAAATTTACTATATAAAAAAAAATGGCAAGCAATCGGGTAAAAAGTCCTACAATGCTTTGCAGATTTCCAGGAGTATATGATTTATTAAAATGATACGAAAATTCAATAGCTATGTTATTGGAAAAATAGTATAAGTAAGTACGGAACCTGACTAAATAACATTGTGAACTGTCACAAAAAAGCAAAAACTACTAAATGAACTACTTTTAGTTTACGAAATTGTGTTGTTATATAATCAATAACTTTTGTATATATTTCCGACAATAAAAATATTGTATAAACTGATACGGTTAAATATCGTGCAACTTACTTTTCTGGCTGCTTTTTGCCTGTTCACGTATTATTGGTGTTTATCAGTTAGAAAAATAACCACTCGAACCTCATTCACGTTCATACTATACCATTTATAACTATAGGCTGGGATGTTCAACATTGATAAAGCATATCAAATTGAGGAACTGACTGCATGTGCGGTGTATATGCCTCTATCTATAAGTAAACGAGGTTGTTTTTTAAAGAAACGTTATAGAGGATATAGTGTGAATGAAAACAAGAGAAAGAAAAAATAGCTATCAATATGTATTAACATGAACCAATGTAAAAACAAAGAAGCAATTTTATTTTGAAATACTGCGTACTGATAGTGATCTAATAATTTTTGTGTCATTTTAGCCTGTTTTGGAGATCATTTTACATTATAAAAAACGATTTATCTTCAATTTTTTTCGTAATCCTATCCTAATGGGTAAACTTTAATGTATATTATACCCTGCTTTTGTGCTATAATTACACCTTTAATATATCTACTTTAAACTTCTAATAGTAATTGTTTGTGCTCTTCCAAACTGTTAAATCTTTGACTTTTTTGTATCATTTCCACCTCATCTGCCGATTCTTGATTTACATTATGAACTTAGCTGCTTTTCATGGGGGTTTTGTATATCTATATATGTGAAGAAGAAAATTGGGGCATTAAGAAAAATAAGAGTAAAAATTAGGGCATTTAGGGAATGTGTTGCGCTTCTTAAGGCATTAGAGAAAAAAACCATAATTTAAATAAATAAGTTTAATAGCTTTAGTTTCAGGCTTTTTTTTGTCTACATCTTGTTTACAAAGCAGGTGTTTTTTGCATTAAAAAAAATCCTTGTGCATTTTTAAAAAATGACTACGATCGAAAACAAAAGTGCAAAAAACTGAAACAAATTATAAATTTTTCTAAGGTCATTTGATAATTCTTGCAGAAAACTGTGATAACAATATTTTTTATAAATTTTTTTTCACCGGATATAGTTTTTTTTTTTGTTTTTATTAGGTATAATTTACATAAACTTCTAATTTAACAAATATTTAAACTAATTTCAAAGTATATACCGTAGATTTCGTAGATTTCGTATTAGTATAGGGAAGTACAAGAGGCAAACCTGTAAACACATACCTATATGTATCTATGCAAACAAAACTGTTATTTAAAATAATTTATAACAGTATTTGGTTATGCGAGTGCTTAATAATCTCAACTAAATGTCATTTGCACAATATATTTAATTCTTTTTTTTTGTCAGAGCTGTTAGATTTTTTGTAAATAATCTGTACCACTACATTCTCTGTAGCATCCTCGAATTTATTTTTTATTTGGTATTAAGGCAGTATCCTTATATACACACTGCTGTTATAATTTGAAAATTGTGCGTATATTGTGACTACAAAAAGCGCATTATGTCGTCTAAATTGCCAAATAAAAAAGTTTTTTTGCTTAAACCCGTTTCTTGTGTCTGTCATAAAGTAACTGTTCCATGCCTTTTTTTGGTAGGCTGTAATTGAGGCCTTTTTATAACATACATCTTTTGCATTTTAAATTTATTTAATAATTTAAAATTACCCCTTTTAACTAATGTCATTTATAGGTGACATTTATCAATCCTGAAATTTCCAAATGTCACATAATGTATACAAAGCTTTCTGCAGTAAATTTTACGTACTTTTTTGCGTGAAAAAAAAACTGTATACACTTCTATTTAAAATTTACGTTACTGACGTTTAAACGTACTTATAATTTTAAAATACAAAAGTACGTAAAGCTAAAAGTAAAATACTACGGCTAGACAAAAGAGTCTAACGGCACAAAACATGTTTCTTAACAATTTTACATCTTAAGACAACACAAAATACATATAAAATCTGCTTTCTGAAATTACAATTTGTTTTTTTTTTATATAAAATTCAAAAAAAAAGTGCATTTTAACAAAAACACTTTTTTGAAAAAACTATAAGTATGTTTAAATACTTCAAGTAGTGCTATTTTGTATAGGTTTTTTGTCGGCCTTAACAAAAAAAATAGAAAAATGTAAGTTTCTTTTAATTTTTATTTTTTACCAAAAAAATGTAAAATAAGGCTCTTACAAATTAATATGCCTGAAAACATACGAAATTAAAAGGCATCGCGTTTTTCTTATATGTTTTTTTGCAATTAAGCATAATTTTACGGCCTACAAAGAAAAATCAGATAAAAATTTGTTGAAGAAAAATTATTTTTTATGAAAAAATTGTAAAATTAGACTCTAACACAAAAATGATATAAGAAAAATACTATTTTTGTATTACATTGAGATACCCGTTTTTTTTTGTACATGTTATTTTTTTTGCCCCTATTAAGTTAAATTAGAAAAAACATGATTTTACATTTTTTTACTAAAAATTAGTAAAAATTTGCTCTATCATAAATAGTTATCTAAAACAGTACAAATGTGTGTGATACTTTGTTTTCGCAAGATATTATTTTTTAAGAACCTAATTTTGCGCATTAATCATTAAAACATATGTAAATACAATTAAGAAAATATATTAAATCGTAAAAAAAAGCATTTTCGGACATTTACACAAAAAATACAAACATACATTATCTGTATGGTAAAATGTTAGCAACAGTTTTTTTTATAAAAACTTAAAATTATCCCTTTAATAAGAAAAATTATAAAAAATCAACTTTTAACAAAATAATTCGTTTATGCTTCTAGTGCAAGCCGAAAAAAGCGGTAATGTAAACAAAATCAAGAACACAGACCGGAACAAATGTTAAAATGATTTTTACTTACTTCCGGCCGGCCGGTTTTACGAGTTTTTTCGGTCGAAAAACGAAAATTTTGGGGCCTGGCGGCAGCCCCAGTTTTGTTGTTACAAAATCTACAGCATTGATTTTTTAACTAGGGGTATTGTTAAATAAAGAGAAAAAGAAAGTTTTTTTCCTATAAGCACTGTAATTTATCGTTTTATTATTACCTTTAGGGTTAAAATTACCAAGTTTTAACAAGTTGAAAAATTAGTACTAGCACAAAAATATTTATTAATGTAGTAATATACTATATTAAATAGTTTTTAGTATTTTTCGGGCTTGGAAAAAAATTTCCGTAGGCTTACTTTGCGCCAAAAGCAACAAAAACGTATAAACAACGTAAAAAAGAAAGTTTACGTTATAATCAACAAAAATAACATAAAAAAACGAACAAAAAAACCTTATTTAAAAATCGACGATATGTAACAGCAAATACTTTTATTCTTCAGATAATGCAAAATTCAGCGTATATGTATTTCAAGAAAAATCTTTTTTACTATCTGAGCTGCGTGCAGTTCGTGCCAAAACACTTTTTGCGGGCAGTGTCATTTTGCTCCATTTCTATTCAAATTGTTGCAACTTACCCATAATACTTCTAGAAACAAAACTGACAGTATTTAATTATATAGTTGCGGGTTAGTGTTTTCTTTACATAATTCTAAACCGATACATTGATTTTATGCATCTAAACTAACCTCTCCTAGCCCTCAATCTGCATCATACCCTTTTACACCTGTGGCAATACACTTTTGCGCAGCATATGCAACAGATAGTGCAATTTGTATGTTTCTAGGTTATTGCGGCCATTTTCTAAGGTTTTGTTATATTTTTTGTTAGTTTTTAATGTTATTGTGGATATTGGTTATTGACCCTTTAGTACTTTATTTGTAATTATTTTGACGTCAAAAAAATCGAAGCCTGTTGACGTCTATTTATTTTTTTCTAAAATTTTATATACCGCTAATCCGGTTTTTGTAATTTCTGCGGGCCCCTAATTTATACAAGTAGTATGGAAAATGAGCAGATAAAAATTTATTGTAAAATGTGTATATAAATGAATATAGATTAATCGAATATTTTACCACATTATATTTTGAGAAAAATACTAGTGAAGCTATTTAGATGTTTGAAATGGATATAAGTATTAACAATTAAAAAAATAGAATGTGACCATTTTAAGTTTGAATACCCACCATACTAAAATATACGTGCATGGTAAGTAAAAAATCGCTTTTGTATTTGATATTTTAATTATTCATATAATTTCATATATCTTTTGTGTTTTTAGAAAATATAATCTTTATTTAAAAAGAACTTTAATCATCCCATTTTCTCTATGAGACTTTTACCAGACATTTCCGCAGAAGATAAATTGTTTATATGTATATCTTGAAAAAACTGTATAAATTCCACTGCTTTTTTTTGCTCGTTTTCCCCTCGAAACTTATTATATTTTTACAGCATGAAACTTTAACAAAAGGTGCAGGTATTTCAATGTAATAACTTAAATCAGAATTAATGGTCACAGTAGGTGCACTAACATATACCACAAGTCAAATATTTTTGTTTAATTTAAGACTTCGAAGTATTTTGTTAGTTTATGGGGTAAATTTAAAATATAAAAAAATTAAGATTTATGGGCTTGCAAAATGTAAAAAAGTACTAAAAGGTTAGATGCGCTGTGTATTCTCTTGCTTTCTTATATTTTTCACAGGCAGAAAAAGTTACACCTTTGAGCAAAGCGCAGCGCGTAATTCTAAATACTAGCTAAAGGAAATTAAAAAAAAATAACAATTTTATGAAGTAAAAAAACATATTGTATGTTTCTCTGGATATAGAGGTTGTGTTGTTTACATATGACTTGCAAATTTTTGCCCGACTTATGTTTTCTCTAAGCCTTTCTTCAACAAAAAAAAAAATCGGTACAATGACGCATATGTGCGTCTTAACAAAAATTGAGAATTTTTGTTTGTAATCGATTTAAGAGTAAACATTAAGCACAAGCTTTAAGCATTACTACGATTTAATATACTTTTTAATTACAATGTAGATTAGCCGGTGATGTTTTTACGAAATTTATATTTTTGTAAATTTTTTTTCGAAAAAAATGCAATCAACTGTATTAAATCTATAAATTGTTGCTAATTGCTGCTTTTTTGCATTTTTTTGTGACGTATATAAGCATCAATATGTAAGTAGGAATTATATGGTTTAAAAAAACTTTTGCAAACGATAAATGCTCTTTGTATGTACGATTCTAGTGCATTAGTGCATTTCTATTTTTTTTTTGTTTTTAACTATAGTTTTTTTCTTTTCTAGATAATTTATCTAGAGTTGTTATTTATATCATACCTTAGCTTATTTTTCTATGTTTTTATTGCCATTATGCGCTTTTTACGCTTTTCCATTGTCTTCTAGAATGATTCTAATGCCATGGTGATAAGATTTTTATCAGTCGCAAAAAACGGAAACTAACTACAGCAAAATTCAATGGCGGCAAAAAAAGAAGGAAAGAATGAGGAAGCAGACCTCCAGTTACACAACAATGTAACCCTGTGTTGATGAGGGGATATAGTTCCTTTATGGAGTTTATTTCCTGTAAAATAGAGACTAGAGAATAAATTTTATTTTACAAAAATCTTAAAATAATATTTATTTTGGTAAATTTCTTAAATTTAAAAGTAAGCAATAAAAAAAGCGCTCTTATTTAATTTTTTATTGTTACGGAACTGGCTTAAGTCACCATAGATAAAAAATTTTGCCACAGCTTTTTTTGTACTTATAGAAAATATTGCCTAAAAATAGATGGTTGCCATTTCATAGGCGGAAACAAAAATCATAAGTTTTTGCCTGAACAATTCAATAGGTATTCATAGGTTCATCAGTATTTGGTTCTATCGATTTTAGATTGCCAACTCTATTTATGCATACTTTAAAAAAACCACATATACGCTGTATACAAGCAACCAAACATTGTGTATGATCAAATTTAATGCCTAGTTTATACTAGTTCTTTTGACCATTATATTCCTACAAAACGGCAGCCTTAAAGTAGTGACAATACCTGACTTTAAAACTGATGTATTGCTACACATTTATAGCATTTTCTTTTTTTCATTTAACTAGGCTACGTTTTTTTTGCATATAAAAGATGTATCCTGGCAAGGGATGCAAAAATAGCCCTCTTTCTCTAGTTAAAATCAGTAATACCAAGCAAGAGAGCTGTATATTAAAATACGTAAAGCCGTTTGTGCTAAGAATAATTTTTGAATTAGTACAGACAGTGTGTAAGGTATATTATTGTTGCGTTAGGGTTTTTATATTTTTTTGTTGCTGATGGTATTTAGTCAAATTTAAAGAATTATATTACTTTTTATTTGCTTAAGGTGGTGCCTAGGGTGTTCCGAACTTAGCTTTTCAACGGGTCTTGTCACTAAGGCACTTTTTGTGCCAAATCGTATTTGGTGTATCCGGATTGTGCTAAACTCAGATAATTTAAATACAAAGATAAAATATTAATTGTTGTCCCGGCAACAATCCTGGTCCTGAACAAGTGTTAAATTATAATGTCTTGTACAGTTACTATATATACTCGACAAATTTCGGTTTTTTGTCTTGATTTTTGTTAAGTAAAGATATGTATATGAGATAAGTTAGGTAATCTTTACAAAGTGATGAGCAAATAAACAAAATACATTTACTATTAGTGTGTAATCTAGACAACAGGAAATAACTACAAAAAAGTCGTTTAAACAGAATTCATACAAAAACAGTAAACAGACATATAATTTAA
>JAQFYM010004061.1:0-16632 GCA_034694785.1 Agrenia bidenticulata | reverse complement strand
ACAAAAAAAATACCCCCCCCCCCTAAATCCAGGCGTCGAAAAATTTATGAAAGGGGGGTACACCCCCCTGGCTACGCTACTGTAACTAAGGTAGAAAAAATTTTCTATTGTGAGTGGAGGAATAAAACGAAAAAGTAAAATTATCAGCATAAAATATTGCAATTATGGTCATCAACTTTATCTAGAGGTTTTTCTACTCTGTATCATGTATTAAACACACTTCATTTGTTAATTTTCGTCAATATTATCTGCTCTTCTATTTTCGTCAGTATTTATTTATTTAGTTTTTTTCTTATTTACAATATATAATTTTTCGATTTGCAATGTGATGATATGCTCCATTTTGGTTGATTACTACAACCTCTAGTGTTTTTTTTGCGATTTGCGAAATAGAAGCAATTATCTAATATGAATTCAAACTGTGGGTTTAATTCACAGTAATTCTGTATGGTGGAAATATAAACTCATGTATATTTTGGTGCAGTAATATTTACTGACCCTTGATTGTTTTATGTCGACCTCAAAATGTTTTTCTTCTCAAGTATCTGTTTGGGTGTGTTACGATCTTCCACCAGGGTTAATTTAGAATTTTCGTTATAATAGAACTCGAGGTTGTATTTAGCATCCTGTTTACAAATATTTTGGTTGTGACCAGGAGAATATGACATATGAAATTGATTCTGTTTATTTAATTTCTGTAGCTTGTTATAGCTCATTATCTTATCTAAAACAAATTATAATATTTGTCTAAGACAAGTATCAGATAAGATAGTTCTGGATCATATGTCCATATATGGTAAAGAACGTATAAAAATTGGCGCCTGCGGCGGGCATTTTGATCTGCTTTGCAGATCAACGAATCCCTTTCGACTGCGTCAGAGGATTCGGGCTTACATTCCCTTCGGCAATGTAAGTCGCCACCCTGTTTATGCATTTGAAGAGATTCGGTTCTATTGCTATGGCATCAACACTCGTTATGAATAAAATCATCACATTCATTATGCGACTGAACAACTTTAACCATCATAATTTTCTTTTAACCTTTTTATTTTTAAGATATTTTTCGTTTTTTTTTTTTTGTTGTATTGTTATGGTCTGATATTAAAAAGTTGCAAAATAAGGTTTTTCCGTATAAAATTGAGTGCTTCTGATAACAAAACCACGTAATACATATAAGACATCATGTTTTTTCTTCGACGTCAGTTTTAAGCGTAATCAATTTTTCATCGGTTTTTGAATCGCTGTTCGCGTTTTTCTTCATGCCTTCTTTGTTTTTATTTCTAACTTGTTATTATCAGGAAACTCATATTTCGGGGATACATAAAATGCAATAATAAACAAAAAATGACTGTTAAAATTCTGATAATGCATCTAAATTGCATATAATCATATTAGAAAAAAATTAAATAGTGAAATTCGACCAAAAAGACATATGTATAGGTTTTTATATTATTATTAAAAATTGTTGGTCCCTTCTAGTAGGAGGGTAGAGCCTTCTCCACCCCTTTTCTGAAAAGCATAACTGCATATATTCCATCACATGAAAATAAAATAAATTATATGATAAAGTTACATTATTTGACATAGTTTGCGGCAATGCACTTCCCATTAATCTGTTTACAGCATAATAGTGTAAACTCCATAGAGTAAGCTTATTGAGTAAAACAATTTAGAAATACTATAAGATTGTATATTTTATAAGACATGTGTACTATATTTTGTGTACATGCAAAAAAAAAAAATCAAAAAAATAAGTGTTTATCTTGTTGTTTTTGACTACTTTATAGCATTCAAACCCGCAAAAAAATTAAAATAGTAACAAAAATCAACCAATAGAAGAACTAGCCGTCATTTTTATTTTATTTTATTCTTTATGCATTTGAAAAAAGAATCGTCTTGTTTTCTACTAAAAAGAAACTATAAATAAATTCAACAAAAAAATAGAAAATCCATAATATTCTGTAAGTATTCATTCCTTATCTGCATCGACTTTTGACAGTATTTTCAGAAAGTGGTGCTGTCGTAATTTTTCGTTTTTTCATAGTATTTTTGTTGACTTTTTGGGCAATTCGCTTACTCAAGGAGGTGATTTCTTTTATGGAATTTACGGAAACATGACTATTCTTTCAACACCATTTTCCCGGCAAAAAAGTCAATACAATGTGTTTCCATTTTATTTTAAAGATAAGAAATTGTAGTTTTCTTTACTAGTGCCAGGCATGATTATATTGAAAATTATGTATCAAAATCCCGAAAATCTTTTAATTACGGAATTAGCTATGTTTAGGAGATTCGAGGTATGCAATAAAAATCGTTTTTTTGTACAAACTTCGAATAAGCCAAAATACATACCAGTTCATATTTGTAGTATATAGTTGTATTTGATTTTGCAAAATAAGCTGTAAATGTTTTTTTTATGTAAAAATAATACAAAGTTCTATCGTTTTTTTTGTTAATTAAAAGAATGAAAGCTTTTTGCAACACATAAACTCTGAGACGGTATAATTTTATCACAATATTCACCTTTCTATATATATTAAAGCCTATTATGTAAAATGTATAGATAAAAGAATAAATTTTGTCAATTATAAGAAATTCAAACGAGAATGCTTTATAATTTTTGTATGTAATTTAATAATTTTTCTTGCATATTATGTACAACAAAACTATAATTGGCACATTTTAAGAAATGAACCCAGTTAAGATAGCCTTTAATAACTATTTGTAACAATTTTTTAGCAAAATATAGATTAATATATGAAGGCTGTGCGTAGACTCGCCGACATACCCTGAAAGAAGGTTATGCTAAACTCACCAAACAAGTATTTTTAAGGCCAATTTTTAAAGAATAACGAAAAACCAATATTAAAAACTTAAAAAGGTATTTTATATTACATAAATGACCAATAGTAATCGTAATGGACGTAATTTTCAATATTCTTAGATTTTTTGTATTTTTTGTATTTTTTTTGTCTAACTTGACCCTATCCGTTTCCCTAACCTAACCCTTTCCTTAACCATGATGTCACTTATATGTGTGTCTTGGATAGTTAAACGGTAATGTTGTCTTTTTTGCTAGCGCGTTATCATTATATGTTTTTTTCTAATTTTCCCGGTACAACAACCGGGGGGGGGGTCTTTTTGTCCCTATTGGGGAGTTCAACACAACCGTGAAATGAATACGCAATTACGTTATTTTTTTGCTTTGGTTTTTGATAATGACAAAACTCTTTAAGTATAATTGCTTTTGTGTGAATGTTTACATTTTTTCAATTTATCAGAAACTTATTTTATAATAAAACATTTATAAGCACTATATTGAGTACAAGAAAAAAATTATATTTTATCTTATACTTTTTCTTAATCAAAATTACTGTATGTCTAGTACAGGGATGCGCAAAGGTTTCGAACTTTAAAATTTTTAAAAGAGATTGAATAAAAAATAGACAATGAAAAAATAATCATAAAATATATAACTTAGACGGATATTTAACACCTTAAATTTTTCTGTATTTTATTATGTTTAAGATATTTTGTTTTATAGTATTTTACACCTCGAATTTCTTTTCGAACCCATTTGCGCATCCCTGGTCTAGTGTATTCGCAGAAAAAAACACAAATTTACTTATTTCAAAAAACACTTAGCTAAAAAGTTTTTTATGCTTGTTGGATGATCCGGGGGGAATTCAATTGTTTCTTACGAGCAGGCATAAAACTTCTATGTTTATTTAATCTCTTTTTCTTTATATGCTAAATTTCCTCTTTATCATGTTTCAAATATTAATCTCAAACATTAAAATTTCCTATCTCATCAAATCATTCCATAATGTCAAATATGACTCGTATGACATTTTTGATAAATGCGACATGCACATCTCACCGTAATGGTGCGATTGTGCGTAGCAAATCGCGTTTTTATACATTTTTCTGCACTTTTACTTCTTTTTATGGTTCTGAAAATAGCTAGGCGTCAATAAAGGCTTTTATTGTGGTCCAAAACCAACAATGCTTAGTTGTAAAAAACAAAATATTGTAACATACAATTAAACAACTCCATATCTAAATTTATACGTAATTAAATTTTTTGTATAAAATTGTAGTTTTTTGTGTTTCATAGATACAAATACTAGCTAAGTAGCATTTTTGTGTAAGCACCTGATTTTTACACTTTAAAATTCTCTATTTTTTTCTATATATTTTGTTATTTATATGATGAATTATACTTTGCACAACTTTAGTGTTCTTCTTTTTAGATCTTACCTGATATATTACTGAGTATAAAAAGCCTATAATATAAAATCAAAACCTGCAATAAGTGCATCTAAAAGTATAAACCTGGCAAAAACGTGCTAAAATGTTTGATTTTATGCAAATGGCTTTAAAGTATTAGAAAATAGGCCACAAAAACGAAAAAAACAGCATAGCTAATATAAACTTACGTTTTATTGTTAAAAATGACTTTTGTGTGCAAATCCTTTGTAGAGTGTATTTTCTGAATAGATTTACTCTTATATTACGATGTTCGTGGTTTTTTGTTCTGACGATTTAGTGCAAAAACTCTATATTATTTCTATATTTAGGACATAAATAGATGTGGTTTATATTGTTATTATAAAATATGTCTGTTTTATTAAGTGAACGTAACAGACCTTAATTTTTTAAGTAACTGAAAAGCAAAAAACCCCAAAATATTTGTGTCAAGCAGGCATTTTTCCCGCAAGTTAATAACCTATGATTTCAAAAGAATATATAAGTAAAACGTGCTTGTTTAACCATATTTATTTTTTTTTACAATGCTACTTTTGTTGCCGTAATCAGGGTCTCCCAAAGAAGGGGGCCCCAACAGGGGGAAAGTACACTAAACGTGTCTATAATCATGATAACTATGCATTTGAGTCAATATTACTATAAAAAAATTATTTGTAAAATTAATTAACAAATTTACATTTTTAAAAATATTTTTTTTTAAAATTAGGGTAAAAAGGCCCCTTTTTTCTGACGAGGCCTGGGGGTGGAAATTCATCTCCCCCCCTTTTGCCCGGTTCTAGCCGTAATTCTATACAGTAAATAATAACTGTAATTGTAATATATTAAATACAAATCAAAAGGGCAGTTTGAAAAAAAACAGTATTTTTTACTTAAACTTGCAACTAAGTCACTTATGTTACTGGCATGCTCGTAATGGATTAATAACGTCAAATTTTTATGTGTTTAGATAAAACTATAACCCTTTAAAAATAACAAAGCTTTTTTCTTTTGTGCTGTCTAGGTAACTTTAATATATAGATTGTTCATATTGACTTCTTTAAAAAACAAAATTTGCTTTTAAACATAAAATTTTAACTTAATGCTTTTTTATTATATAAATTGTAGTTGTTCTTGTATTTAATATAACGCATTTTGGCCATTACAACATAATAGGCAAGAAATTGCATTAAAAGCATTTTATGCCTTACGTCATTACTGTTCAGTGTCTTACAGCTGCACAACCACAGATTGTCTGTTTCTTAAGAAAAAAATACTCTAGATGTTATAATGTGTAAAGTTTCACAACAGAAATAATAAAAGTATATTTTTTAAATACATGCAAATGCCTTTGTTGATTTATATTATGATAAATGAAAAAAACAACTGCCAATAAAAGTTGCCGAATTAAATTTGAAACAGCTTAAAATTTGATTTAGCTCGTATATATTCCGAAATCCGCATATATTATGATTTTTAATTATATTTACTATAGTGTTGTTTTATCTGGAGTATAGTCACAAATATCATAACTATAACAGAGAAAAGGTATAGAAAACTCATCGCAAAAACCGGATTAGCCTTTAATTGTTTCGGACCAGGGCATTTTAGTGTTTTTTACATAAATATATCTTAAAAACACGGTTTATAATGGCAAAATCTAGATTATTGGTCTAAAAAAAAATATAACATAAAAAAATTGTATATTTATTTTTTTCAATCAAAAAAACATTACCACAAAAAAAAGACCCCCCTCCCATAATTTAGGCGCAGTTTTTTTTCAGAGTTGTTTGCTCGAGCAACACCTGCCCCCAAAGCTACGCCATTGATCTAATTGTCTAATATAATTTTCGCCATTGTAAACCCGATCTTAATTTGAGCAATATACAAGGGTTTAAAGAAAAATAAAATACAATTATAATTGTTTTACCGCCTAAAAATTAACATTATAGTAAAAATTTAATATATGAAAAATTACCGGTCAAATTTATTTAGTTTTTAATATGTATTAGATAAAAATTGTTCTTTATAAAAAAAGGACACATATAAATATAACGGTGTAATGATCTTATGCAAATAAAGAAAAAGACTATAATTTACAGAAAAAAACCCTTTTTTGCATGATACTATTTTTTATCAATTTTAAAGTTATCGTATATAAACTTATGTCAAGTATTTTTTTGTCAAACGACGCTCGATTAAATTTTGATAAGTGTTTCAAATTATTGTTAAGAAAAAAGGAATGGATTCGAAATTTCGACTAAATAAATTGTATCCATTTGTAGCAATAATACACATGAAATACAGATTTTTTAGTACACTCATGTTGCATATTAGTATACATTTTTTTTACTTATAAACTATTGTTCATTTTAATGTACCGAATTTTTTTACGTTTTTCTGTTTTTTTTTAACATAAGAGTGTTTATGTAAAGTATACGTGTACATGCCATTATTACACAAAATTTAATTTTATATCGAAATATTTTTTTAATATTTTTTTATAGAGTGTTGATCAACAAAAATATTATGGCGCAAAGTTATTTTTTTTAACAATTTTTTTTGCAAGATAAAGAAACACCTTAAAATTACCTATGCGAATACTTGTTCAAAAATATCTATTGTTGTTTTTATTTGGTTATACTGAGTTTCTAATAAATATACCGGGTTGAACGTCAATTTTTTTCGCTTTAACCCTTTAAAAAGTTTTGACACATATATGTGTCAATTTATTTTTGGCCATGACACATATATGTGTCAAACTAAATTAAGAGCTTGACTCATATATGTGTCATGGAAATTTTGATTTTGAGCTGTGTCGATTTTAACAATAAATTTAAAAAAATTTACAATAATTATTTTTTTAAAACTTTAATTTTTTAACTTTAAATATTTTAAAATTTACCGGTAACTTGTATAAGGGTTTAAAAAGCCTCAACTTAATATTAATTTCAAAAAAAAATTATTTAGAGTTTCTATTTTTGGACTAATTTTATGGTATTTTTAAATGCAAAACGGAAAAGTTTTTTTATTTTTAAATGACAGAAAAAAAGTTTTTTGACATTTATCACTATTTTTTTGTATTTTATGAGTTTTTTAATTTTTACAGTTAAGTGTAGTCGTTCACATAAATCACAGAATTCTAAGATTTCCTAATGGTTTTTGCCTTTTTTAAAACCCATTATGGGCATTAAAAAAGCCTAATACAGCAAAAACTATAAAATAAGTGCACTTTGTTACTTGCATATGTATACCGAAAATCTTCTTCTATGGACTCGTAATTCTAAATATGTAACACTTCATCTATCATTATACAAAGTTAAAAAACCTAAAAAAAAGATATTGTTGCTTTTTGCATATACATAAATACAAGTTTATTATACAATAACAAGATCTTTGTTGCCAAAACATATTTTGTAAGATCTTTTTTTCTTGTGCCTTGCAAAGATAAATTTTTATTTTTATTTAAATTTTAAAGAAACGACATAATGAATTCAAATAGATAGGTTCCATATGAAACTAAAAATGTCTAAAATTTTTTGAAAAACTACCATGGGCCCGTACCTTGTGTATAATATTTTTTTGGACTTATTTACGTATATTGAGATCACAAAATTTAACATTCCCTTAATCGGAGAAAAAAGTACCTTTATCAGGAAACACGACCCGGTTTTGGCGAGTATACATGTACTCTCCATGCCTTTTTTTTGATATCTTTTGTATTTTATATATATAAATACTGATCTATATTAAAGGTACTGATATTCGTATAAGCTGTTTTTTCTGATTTATGTAGTCCTAATGTTTAATTTTGCAATAAAAGGATTAATCAAATGCAATTTTTTGTTTGATAATAGCTTTAAAAAGTATAAACTTTCACACTACCTGATATAATCATTTGTTGTATAAAAATATAATTTAAGTATCTAGCCGCTTTTAATTATTAACTCAAGGTATTACTTAAGAAGTACGAATATTACACAAGATAGATTTTCGATGATGAAAGTAGTTTAATATAGTTTTTTTTGAATGGACATTTAAATTGGTACTATAAATACTTAGGCGATTTAATAGTAACTTTACAGAAAAAATATGTACGAAATATACAGAGACAATCATTGACACTATATATATACTAAATATACAGGCATAGACAAAAAAAATGGCATTTTTTTAAAAAAAAAACAGTTTTTTATATTTTTGCACAAAAAATTTCTAAACAACAAATTGAATGCATTTATTTTGCTTTTAAACTATGTTTAGTATGTCTGCAACACACATTTTATTATAAAAATACCTTTGTACGTTTTATCATTTTTTGCGCATGTGTATTTAGATTTTATGGCAATATTTTCATATATTTTCTTTAAAAGCTTTTGACTTTTAAAAAAAAATATTTACTTATTGCCAGTCAAAAAAAATATTTACATATTTATACAATCAAAGAAAAGAAAAGAAAAACAACGTACAATTTAATGAATATTTTAGCAAAGCTGTAAATTTTACTTGCAGATACTTTTCTGTGTAATTGTTTTTCAATAAATTTTTTGATTAACTATTTAAAAAGTTTTGACACATATATGTGTCAATTTATTTTTGGCCATGACACATATATGTGTCAAACTAAATTAAGAGCTTGACACATATATGTGTCATGATAAATTTTAATTTTGAGCTGTGTCGATTTTAACAAAAAATTTAAAAAATTTACAATAATTATTTTTTTAAAACTTTAATTTTTTTAATTTAAATATTTAAAATTTACCCCTAACTTGTTAAAGGGTTAATATAAATTAAAACAAAATTAATTACATAACAATGCAGTTCTTATTTTTTGATTCATAAATTATTATTCAAAATCTGTAAAAAAATGATATTTTACTATTTAAGAAAATATTTTTTTGATTGTTTTTCTCAATACTAGATATTTTAATAAATTTCTAAAATGCAGAAGTTGTTACAAGATTTATCTTCCGAAAACTGTAAAAAAATCAACTAATATAGATATTACACGTTCTTATAGTCAAAACATACTTTCATGCAATCTTGACTTCTATCAAAGCCTTAAGTGTTATTTTACTTTTAGATTACGATTTTCTATAAGATAAAAAAAAAATAATAAAAGAATTTATAAGTTTAAAGCTATGCCAGTGGCGTAGCAAGTTAAGGTTTACGATATGGAACCAAAAAAACAGCTCAACAGAAAGAAAAAAATACTGTTTTGTTTGTCGAAAAATTATACTAAATTTCTTAAAAAAAATTTGTACCAAATTTTTGCGCATTTTTTGCCCCAATCAAGACCCCCTTAAATTCAGACTACGCTTTTTTTCAAGGAGCACGTGCCCACTTATGCCCTTCCCCTAGCTATGCCGCCGGATAAGGTCATCTGAAAAGTATTTTATTTAAAAAGGTTTTCCGAAAATAAAATGTTGTTCGAAACTTTTCTTGTCAATTATGCATTTTTTAGTGTAGACTAGGGATCACCATATGTGCTCCAAAGTCAATTTTTTATTTTTTGGAACACCTGAAAATAAGATGGTGCCCTATTTTAGAGATTGAAGCACGATGTAGAAAGTAAATCGAAGACATAATACAGGATACACGCGCTTTTGGACACAATGGGGGCACAAATCCAACCAATTTTAGGTTAGAATATAATAAGCCTGTTTATATATCATGGATTTTATTTTGTAATTAAAAGTGAAATACACTAGCCAGTCGACACTATTTGCTATAAAACGTGTCGTAACATATATCTGTAATATGGAATTGACATGGCAGAAAAATTTTCAGCATAGATCTCACGTTCTACGATATTCAAAAAGACTTTTGGTGTAAACTTTGGTTTATTATGTTCCAATGATCTAAAGAAAGACTTATAATTAAAATATAGGGTTAATGAAAAAAATCCCCATTTATTTTGAAAATCGGAACTAATACCCATGTTTTGGCAATAATTGAAAAAATACCCATTTTTATGTACAAATCGGAATAAATACACATTTTTTGAAAATTGAATTGACACGGAATCTACGTGAATTGCTTCAAAGTAGAAATTCTGCAATGATAATACTATCAGAATAATCAAAAATACCCAAAACTGATGTTTTGACATTTTTTATTATTTGTTCTCCCTAAAATGATCATAATAGATTTTGAAAAAAGTAAAAAACACTAATGTATACCTAATCACTGTTTAATCCGTTCTTAAAACTTAAAAAAAGCGTTATCTATAAACACGATTTGCTTGCAAAATCTTCTTTCATTGTTTTTACCATTTTTCAAAATCTATTATAATCATTTTAAGTAGAACAAATAAGAAAAAATGTCAAAACACATTTTTTGGTATTTTTGATCATTCTGAATATATTATCAGTGCATACTATCTACTATAAAGCAATTCACGTTGATTCCGTGGTAACTTGTTTTTTTCAAAAATGGAAATTTATCCCGATTTGTACATAAAAAAAAGGTTTTTTCATTTATTGCCAAACCATGGGTATTGGTTCCGCTTTTCAACGAAAAATGGGGATTTTTTCCATTAACCCTAAATTATAATATGTTTAATCACGAAAATCTGTAGCGGCATTTTGAATAATAACACGATTTAAACAAATATTGACTAAGCTTAGTTCAATTTTAAATAAATATATAATCCGAGTGTCTTAAACACTCTCAAAACGCAACTATGATTTAAGAAAGCCATATAAAAAGTAAATATTAAGTTAGAAAATTATTTTTATCATTTTCCTATATTAATAAGAGGTCTTTTTTTTCGCTTGTACGTGCCACATATCTTCATATTTGTTAAATCATCTTATTTGTATCATTTTTCAATTATAGAGTTCTTTCTTTTGTAGCGTCAGTCATAAGGATTTATTTTAAAATATAATTATATTATAGAGGATTTATTGTCTGTCTAGTGTATTTCATATTTTGTTTAATCTATATTTTATGTTGATTATGTAAAATGCACCATTTAAGTCTTTTATTTTGATCGGTTCCAAATAAAAGAAATCATGATGATACCGGGTTCAGACAATAAGGAATATTTACGTAGTAAAAGAGGGTTTAATAGTTAATTAAATAGTTCAGGGTAATTTTAGAGGGATTTCTTAGATAAAATATAGCGAAAAAAAATATTTCGCTAAAAGTTGTACAAAAAACAAAATAAAGTAACATTAACTGCCATCTTGTTACATTGGAAAATGTAAAATACTTTTTGCTATGTAAATACTGTTATTAAATGTCTAATAAATCAAGTTTTTTACTAAAGTCTCTCAGTTAAACAAAATTAGTTCAATATTTTTAAAGTTAGGTTTGGTCATAATTTCATATTTTATAAAAATCTAAAATGACAAATGTTTGACAAAAAACGCTATAAAACATAACGAAGTCTATAAAAAAATTACAGTAATTTTTTTTAATATATTGTAATATATTTTTTTGATTGCGAAATTAATGTTTTTTTGCACATATAAAGCTGTTTTGACATATGAACAAATCGGCTCGTCTGTACAATAGGTTTCACAAAATTATAGGGGGTTAAATTTTAAATGATCATAACATAAGCGAACCACAAGGATAAGAAAAATGTAAACTGTAAACAACGTAATAATCTTTCTAGAAAATATGTAGCATTTTTATAATTTTCTCAATAATTTTATCTCTTGGTCTGTTCATGAAATTTCTCTTTATATAATGGAATTTCCAGATAACTGCGACCACTTCTTCTTTGATGCACTATTTTGCTTTTATTAGTTGTTTTAAATGTGGCTTTATATTTTTTTTTGATATTATTATGGTTTTAATTTATATTTCTGAATCTTATTGCGTGGTTAACCACTTCATTTTCTAATGATAAATTCCTTGCTGCAAAAGGGTATGATCGATGGCGATCAGACAATAACATCGTGTCTATTGTTTTTTGTATTCAAGTAATCTGGCATTGTGTTGGCCTGTATATGTGGTACTGTTTCAAGGAAAAAAAAATGATTCTTTTCGTTTTTAATTCGGCCTACCAACCACCAGTTGTTCCTAATATGTATTGCCATAATATGGGAGCAGCTTTTTTTGATCCTCCCACAATGGCCATTATGGTAAATATAAAAGGTAAAAATTCCAGAAATATTTCGTTATAAAACGATAAAAACCAAATATCAGGCTTGTTGTGACACATTAGTTCAGTAATAGCAATAAAGGAACCATTTTTTGGCTTTTTTTAACGAAAAAAAATTTATAAAAATATTGGTTTGTGTCGCCAAGATCAATTTTACTAAATCTAACAAGATTTATAGGCATATTTCTGTAAAAAAAAAGAAAAACTAGACACTGCAGATATGTAGATTTTTGACAGTCAAGATAGAAAAAAAGACTATAGATTTGTTATGAATTTTTCATCAAGCACAAGAGTACCGAATAAAGTATGCTAGTATAGACGTCATTTTTTTTCGATGCCGCCCATAATGGCCATTATCGGAAAATTATGGAAAATTTAAATAAAAAAATAAGCCCACAGAAAAAATAAAATTTCAACCATGTAAAGCTGTTAAAATTATATATAAAAATGTATTTTCCTTGTATGAAGCAACCCGTTGTCTTAAATAATGATTAAGTCTTCTTATTTGTGAGAAAAGTATATTGAAAGTAATTTTTACTTATTTAAAATTGATTTTACGTTTAAAAAAAGGCCGTTGTTATACTTTTAAATGTTCAGTCCAAAAACAAAGGAATACTAACAGCGAATTAATCTTGACAACTAATAAATATAAATTTTTCGCATTTTTTAGATATTATCGTTGTAAAATGTTAGTTAAGGGTTATAATGGGCATCAGTATTGTTACAGTAGATTTATTGAAGGCGAATGCAACCTAGATAAAAATTTATTAAGAAATTTTAATGACAACCAAATATAGGCTACGACAACAATAATTAGTTTAATACATAAAATTTAAATTTTATTCATTTTATGTTCTTTTAATTTATATTACTTTGTTTAGGTCTTACATATTTACCATGCTGTATATCCCTTTTACTTTTTTGTTATATTAGTGTAACAAAAAGTTTGTTATTCCATAAATTAATAGGTTTTGTAATGTTAATCCGATTTTACTTTCCGAAAATTAGACTTTTTATATTTGTTTGTGAGAAAAAAGTGTTTAAGACCCATATAAAAATTTACGGAAATCATGGTATATTTTTCAGAACTAAAATGAAAATATGTAAACATATGGAAATTTGTTTACCGCCCATAATGGTCATATATTGTAAGACTATAAGGTTAAGAGTACCATTACGGTATCGGTATCCCTGATCGGGTATATATTTGACGTAGTCAATTTTTCTTTTTTTTATTCAAATTTCTAACCGCAAAACGAATCTCTCTAAAATAAATATGATTTATACCCTTTTAAAAGTGCATATATTTTAAACATTTATATGTCGTACAAATTTTTACGGTGATTTTTGTTTATATATCTAGCAATGCTTTTTAAACAAAATATAAAAATTAAAATAATTTTGATGTATATCATATATAAATTGTAATAATTTTGGTCTATATCATATAAAAAAAGGCTACTTCTTTATCGTTTCTTCTATCTTGAAACGTTTTTGTTCGTTTTAAATATCTTTGTATTAATTACACTAAATAAATCACGTGGAACAGCAAAAAAGGGCATATGTAAGTTCGACGCTTCACGTTTGTATTTAGTACTCTTAAAAAAAAAATTTTGGAATCAAAAACCCAATTGTTGCCATGCAAACCCGAGTAATACGTATTCTTTTAAACGGGTATATAAGAAAAAGTCATTTGTAACGATTTTTTTTTTATTTTTGATGACCCTGAGTAAAATTCAAATACAGAAATATACTAAAAATATAAAAAAAATTCCTCTATTATTTCCATATTAATATGGACATATATGGACCGCGGCCATATTTTTCGGACCTGCTGCCAAACGCACTGCCATAGCAATTGAATCATACGCTGAGATAAATTTTTGATCAACCTTGCTATAAAAGCTACAGTTTCGTCGAAGTTCCAATATTTTACGCCCACAAACTTTCGCGTCAACACATTCTGCATTTATTACGCGCTTTTATTTTTTTATATAATATTATTAATTTGTTTTGCGAAATCGATGAAAGTATTTCAGCCGCTCAGTTTCTTGAATAAAAAAACATGTGAAAATAAAGAAGCATAGTATGTCATTGAATTATCTTTTTGTTCGAGTGTGCCTCGTTCAAGTTTAAATAGACAAAATGCGTTGGCAATTTTTTTTCGTGCATTTATAGCAAAAGGTAAACAAATTTTTCTATTTCGGACAGGTTGCATTTACTTCTCACATGTCCAAGTACGAGTAGACGCGATTATTGCATAGTAAATTAAGAATTCGAAATATTTTTTGAGTCAGATTAAACTGGTGATCTTACTTTCAAAAAATTAATTTGGTGATTAAAAAAAATACGTTATATTTGTGATCTTATTGGTTGATTTAGTTATTTATACCATTTTTAAAACTACCATTTGTGTTTTTTAGTTTTATTTTGTTTTTTGTTTTATATTGTTTTTTTAAATAGGTTGTGTTTATGTAGGTTTTTTTCATATTTTTATTTCTTTCACAAAATTCGTATTTTTTTTTAATTTCATTTTTTTTGTATTCCTTAATTATAAATTTTCCCCTGTTTTTAGTTAAAATGTTTGTTCTTATCTTTTATTTTTATATATTATAAAAATACAAATTTTGTTATGATATGATGTCATTTTTAGAACTCTGAAACCTGACCCGCAACCCGACCCGCACCCGACCCGCGGGTTGGGTCGGGTCTGGTTGACAATTTTTTCACAGGTCGGGTCGACCCGCAAACCCGTGTTAATAACTAATTTCGAATAAATTTTTTTGTAAAAAATATTACTTAATATTTTTATGTACAACTTTTTGATTGTCAATTAGTGTTAGCATTTTTGCTTATTTTATACAACTATTATTTTAAGAAAGAAAAATTATTTTAAGATGACATGAAATAATACCCAGTTAAAAAAAAATTGTGTAACAATATTTCTACAAATGTGCATATACTTCGGAACTGATATGTGGAATTCTTTATTTTTTAGTATGCTAACAAAAAAATACAAAATATAGTTAATGTTGACTTAACAAACTTAAATACGGCAAAAATGCGATTTGTGCTAAAATTTGGGAGCGCTTCTAATTTTTTTTGGTACCATATTTATTGGGTGATCCTTCTAAACAGATATAATTCTTCTGTTACATCTTTTAAATTTACTTTTTGCATAAAAAACAAATAAACCTAAAAACAAAAATATACGTGGTATAGTAATAAATAAAATTTGTGTTTTTTTTAGTTGAAATTCTTCAAGATACGTCAAAAAAAAATCTGCCAAAAACATGACAATTTGTAAAAGCAACATTTAAATGTAAAATATTACAATTTTTTATTTACGAACCCATTATCAAGCTTTCTGTATTATATTTTCACCACAATTTTCTGTAAAATAGCAGGAATTATATATGACGTTGTGCAATTTATCTAATTAACCAAACTTTTGACGTAAAAGCCGTCTTAATTACCTTTTATGTCTTATTTGCGACAAAATCAAAGTTAATAAGCTTTTTTGCCTAGAAATCATGCAGAATAGTTTTTATATATAATCTTTGCACACAAAAAATTTTTAACTGTACAAAATTTTTACATTATACGGGTCGACGGGTTTCACAGTTTTTTGACGGGTCGGGTTGAGAACCTTTTTTTATTCCACGGGTCGAGCTTTAAGGGTTACGGGTCCACCCGTGCAGACCTCTAGTAAGTATTAAAAACGGTTTTAATGTTTTGCTGTTTTAGTAAATTTATTTTAATTTATTTGTTTTTGTGCTTGCGGCTATACTTGGTTTAAATAATAATTATTTGTTTATTTTTTAATCTCTAATTTAAGCGTATATTATCTTGCTTGCCTTTTGCTCTACTTGTCGAGTATTTCATAGCTATTTGTTTTTATATTTATCGCCTTTTTTAAGGTCTTGATATTTATCTTATTTTTATTTTATAATAGTCATTTTGGATTGGGACTAGGGCCTCCAATTCCCCGGGGACTCTTTTCCCCGGGGATAAAAAAAGGCAAAAAATTGAATACCCGGGTACCCGGGGATATATCCGGTGATTTATATAATTTTTTTGTCTTTTTAGTAGCGGTTTTTCGTAATAAATACAGTAGGGTTCGGTGCCAGGCGATAATGGCCTCAGATCCTAGGAATAAATTGACTTTGGTAAACGGTACTTATTTATTGTAAAATAAATTCCTTTTATAGGAACTTATTGGTTATCAAACCTTATAATATTATTCTTTTTTTATGGATATAATCTTG
>JAQFYM010004060.1:0-16633 GCA_034694785.1 Agrenia bidenticulata | reverse complement strand
ATGTTCACTCTAAACTCTAATGTGAACATTTGAAAATTTTGCACGTTAGTGTTCACATTAGAGAAGGGTGACTGTATGTTTGCATGATAAACGAAACTGGCGGAAATCATAACAATTGCAATCTGTACGGATAATATAAAAATCTACCCCCTAAAAAGTACTCGTTTTTGTTAAATAATTGTATTACCAATATATTTTTATGCTTTCTAGTTTTGTTAAGGTATGCGGTTGCATTCTTTGTAAATCGTAAATTAGCTATTAGCGCCCTTTGATATCTATCTTGTAAGAAGTCTGAACTATTCTATCAATATACACATTTATTTCTAGTAGAAAAAGCTTTATAGGGCAAATAAGTACTGCATTAAAAGATTTTGCGCATTGTTAGCATACTGGTTATACTTAGTAGCCGGGCTTAACGATAAGACCCATTTTTCTTTGGTTTAGTGTGCAGTAAATATTTATGAAAAACTTTATCCTGCTTCTTATTTATTTGTAAAAACTTATTATAATCAATATAGAATGTTTAAAACTGATCATCAAAACAAAGCCCAACTCGCATTTTTTTATATGTTTCTTAATATTTGCGCCTAAATAACATGCGCATACAGCAGAATTGGCAAGAGTAAGTATATCTGTCAGTGCATTGCTTAGTCCCTTGTCTCTGTTACTGAGATTTTTATGTTTTGTGCAATATGCACTACGTTGGTTATATAACATTCTGAAAAAGCAATCCAATGTATTTCATTGCCTATTGTGACAACAGAAAAGTTTTAAAGTACTAATTGATCATCAGAATTTTGACCAACTGCGGTCAAGATGTTTAAAACTGTGCCAACTTTCGTAAACGACCTATCAATATAGGTAAGCTGCCTGTTGTTGTACCAAAATTTAGATACAGTTGACCAAACAATAGCGTATGATATACACTTATATTCCTAATTTGCAAAAATCTAAGCAAAAATCCCCGCATTATTTACTTGCTCGCTAATTGACCCCAAAAGCAAGTTTTCTGATCATCCATCACACAACTCTTTCCTTTTACAGGAAATTGCACGAAATGCAGCAGAAATTAAAACTTTTTGTCCTTCAGTTCTACCGAAACTATGCAAATATCCTTTGGTTTTATGGATGTGTTGCTTATAAAAGTGAAAAATGAAAAACATCAAGTTTTTGACAGGTTATGCTGTGTTTGAGCCGTTACATGTATGTTTCAAATGTAATTTGCTTATTATAAAGTAATCTTTTGTTTGTAAGTAAGAATATCTTGCCGCAAATATACATTATTTCTTTTGGTAACCAAACCAAAGCCTGGATGGTCCTTTTATAAGAATTCAGATTAGTTTTTATCATAAGTAAACTTACACAACATCAACGTCAAGTTTATCGAGATTTGCATATATTTTTCTTACTGAAAGCTCATATCTGCCCAGAAAAATTGACATGAGATAATAATTAGGGTTGGTAATATATAGAAAATCTACAAGGGAAAAAATGCATTTGTCTTTTTTCGTATTGGCTTTACGAAAAAAAAGTTTGTACTTTTAGTGTCAATTTCTTCCGTTAAAGTTTTTCCGTGCATAATAAAATAGTGAAAATGTAAAATTTTTTTATTTAAAAAATTTATTTTTTAGAATTTTATATGTTTGTTTTTATAAGTTTTGTTTAAATACCTGGTTTTTATTTTTCTTTACACCGACTTTTTTTAAAATAAACTTTAATGTTTTTTATTTTTATTTTCTATAATTTTGAAATAATTAAATTAGATTTTTTTTACTTGTATATGTAATTTTTATTTTTCCATTATCACTTCGTCTTATTATCTTAGGTACGTGTTTATATAATATTCAATTTATAATACTAAATATCTACATTTTTTGTTCTATCTCCTATGTGTATCTTTGTTTTAATCCATTGTTTTTTTCATAATAGCATTCTCTCTTTTATAATTCATTAACTCATTTTTAATATTTATTAACAATATTACGCACAATTACACGTAAACTCACACAACCCCTGCTCATAATTCTCGCTTTAGCATCATAGTTTGCAGATATAATACTATATCATCATCACATTATTGTATCTTCACTTCACCTTTTTCTATTTTTTTTTCATTTTCTTGGACTTATACATGTAAGTGGTTTTTTTTTTATGTCATGTATCCTCTGTCTCTACTTTATACCTATAAGTCGTATAACTACCTAGTAATTATGTTTATTGATTTTCTATGGTGTTGTTCTCTCACTTGTTATTTTTTAGGGGTATATAAAAATGAAAAAATAAAATAAGGGGTACCGTAAATTCTTGATAGTAAAATGGGGATAAATAACATTTACTTTAAAGACTTTTTTATTTCTTAGTCCATGAAACAATGAACCAAGACGAAAGACCTTTTTAGCCCGATTCGAACGCAAAATACTTTAAAAAGTGACCTTCGGTATGTTACAAAGTACCAAAAAAGCAACCAAACTCCCGAAGAGTTTGCCTTGAGTAACGGGCTAACAGTTGCAACGCTTTAAAGATAAGTAGCATCCTCTAATTTACTGCAAAAATAGGCCAAGCCTTGATTTTAATAAAATAAGGTCGCAGGCCATTATATCTCGAGGTATAAATACAGTATATGGTAAGATTCTTGATTTACGGCCAGACAATCTTTCAGTTGATTACAAGATTATCCGTTCAAAGCCATAAACTGTTATAAGAACTAATTAGAACGACAAGACGTCGATAGTGCCATAATTACCGCAACTGTTGAATAAAAGCGTTTATGATCCGATTCCATTTATTAAGAAAAAAGGCCAGTACCTCAAGGAACAAAAATCTTATTGATGCTAGTATTATCGCAGTTTATAGGCGTAAGATTAAGGCAACTAGTATGATGCATAACATTAAGATTGATACTATATATAATATGGACGAGACGGGATTCTTTTATTTATCGCCAGAATATTCCATTAAACATCAAGGAGCAAGGCGCGTTTTGCTTATACAGAATAATGCCGCAATAACGCGACTGCACGGGTATTATTACAGTAGGTGCATCAGGACATGTAGCAAAGCCGCACATGATATTTATAGGGAAAATAATGACAAGTACCCGTAAAGACATCACCGGTAAAATTAAGGTCCTTGTGCCGCAAAATGCGCAGTTTGATCAAATTATAATAAAAGAATAAATTAAAGATCACCCTTTCTCTACTATGAAAAATTTATTAATAATGGATTCATTCACTATTCATGGTAGAAATAAAATATTAGATTTTTTGACCGAAAAGACGTAAAATGTGATGTTTGTTTTATGTAGGTGCACGGATATACTACAACCACTGGATGTGGTTCTTATGAAAGTTTTGAAATGTCATTTAAGATCATCATATACAGAATAGTTGATAGAAGAAGGGTGGTGGATAGGAGATTTCAATACTGACTAAGGCGACATTTAGCAAATAGGTCGAACTTCACCGAAATCAAGTAAAAAGAAAAACAATTAAGGGTGCATTTTGCGCTGCGTGATAGACCTTAAAAATATACGACACACTATCACAGCAAGTACCAAAATCGGTGACACATTGTATTTTCGCATCATTTGCCTGTATCCAGGCAACTGTATAGAAAACTTAGTAAAAGAATAAAGAGTACTTGTATTTTATTCATTTTTATAATAAAAACTTACTTTCAAGACTTTTATTTTATTTTTATTTATTTTGAGTTCTATGTAATTTCAACTACCTACTAAGAATTACAAATCATCGGAATTTCTAGTAAAAAAAAAGTATACTGATTTTATTTCTTAAATTTTAACTAACTTATACAAAGATGCAAGGTTTTTTAAACAAAATATGTGTTTTATAACTAGTTTTTTTTTTGGTTTTTAAGATTCTACTTTATATTACATGATCTTTTTGTATTTGTTTGTTTTGTTGTCAAATGAAGTTTTTGAACTTATTTTTTTTTATGGATTTAACTCAAAAAGGTATAAATTTTACAGCATAGGTATAAAATTGCAGATCTAAAATATTACCCCTGCAGGTAATAATTAAATTGATATGGTAAAATTCAGTTATTATATCTCCTATTAATTGTTCGACCTTTATTCTTTGTAATGTCAGGTTACTATGCTAATTTTTTTCTTCAATGGTATTTGGTCTCGCAAGAACTTGTTTTTGCTTATTTGATACAAGAAAGGCAGAATCAGCAACATCATTCTCTGCCCCAAATTGATTGTCCACTTTACTCCTTAAATTGGGCCGAATTTTGAATAAAAAGCGGACAATAAATTTGGAACAGAGGGGGTATATGATAAGTTTCTGGTAGTTGATTGATATATTGGACAGAATTATAAAAACGAAATACCCGGGCATCATGGTATCTTCCAAATCCAGCCCGAAATACACATCATAAATTATTATTGCAATCACATGCTACTAAGAAGGTGTAATAAAAGCGTTGCTTTGGGCTTAAATATAGATATCTGTTACTTTCCAAATACTTAAATGATAAGTGCGTTCCATCAAATACCATGCAGTGGTTTCTAAAATACCATAACGCAAAAAACCTTTGGAAACTTCTTCGTATTCTATTTCAGCAGAAAGAGGAATATAATCCTCAATGTGATCTAACAAGAGATCAATACATGTAAATGCACTTGACGCACTTTATGAGAAGACACGCCAAATTTTTCTGCTATATTTTGATATATAATCTTTCTTGTAGTATATTGCAAAATAAGCAAGCTGAATTCAAAAACACAGCTATTTTTTTTGGATATCTTGTTTTAAATTGTTTAACAATTGCTATAAACTGTTGCTGGACATTTAAAATTATTATAAAATTGTTTTTGTCCTTTTCTTCGGTAACTTAAAAGTTATACCACTCAAAAAATGTAAAACTTATCGGACCCCATGATACGCATATGCGTCGCAATATAATAATACAATTTGTGCCGGAGGAAGAACCTGAATGTTCCATTTTCTGGATTTCCTTACTGTAAAATTAAATACAAAAAAAGTAGTATGTATACTTACCCGAAGGAATATTACTATGGCTTTATAAATTGACCTTTTTTGTAATTATGTACGCTATAAAGTACAATAAAATTGACAAATTGGTAAAATTGACAATTTTTTTTCTTATTTAAGTGTACTTTAAGAGTCAGATGCAAAATAAAAAGTCAATACGCATACAAAAAACTATGCTGTACATTTTATGTAGATATTGCAAACAAAAAAATGTGAAGATTGAGTTGTTAAGGGTAAATCTTTATTATAAACGTATGTTTTGTCGTGTTAAATGCATATCTAAGCAGTAAACTAGAAATAACACGCATTTTAATCAGTTTTTCTTGCATTTTCTTGCCAATAAAATTTAGCTTATAATTTTTTAAGGATTTTATGTAATGAGTTGTGATATTGGTATATGCTATTAAAATACATATGTATACAGGGTTAAATTTTGTAATTTCTAATAAAAACGTAATAGGCTTACGTAAAAAAACAAAGTTTATGTTTATGTTTTAAATCTTTTGATTAAACATATTTACCACAAAAAATAGACTTAATAAAGTCTTTAAAAATTGACAAAATTAACCACCTGGTCATTTTATTGGCTAAACATGGCAAGTGGTTGCCCTAGTTCGTACCTATTAGAATTATAAAAAATGTAATACACAGGGTAAAAAAGAAATATTACCATGCAGAAGTAATCAATACCTATAAATAATACATAAAACACACCCAAAGTGTATTAAGTTTACATATTATACAAGTACTTTTATTTATTAAAAAACTATATCTATGTAGTTTTGAAACTGGCGATATTTTTTCTGCTTATAATAAATATTTTTTCGGATGTTGTTATATGAAATATTTTTATCTGTGCATTCCAAATGATTATTTTCATTTCATATTACATAATTTCCCATATAAAAAAAACAAATTTAAGATTGACGCGCTTCATTCCTATTATAAAACAAGTTTAACTATGCAACTATGCAACTTTACAAATTAGCATTTTTTTTTGGCAAAACATTTAGGTTATAGTTTCAATGTGGCTTTAAATTTAGTATATCTTAGTTTTACATTTATACCTATAGACTACCATGCTGTTATGGCATGCCAACACTACAATATGTTTAGCTATAACGCATTAGTTCAGTATGATTTCTTGTACTGAATGTAATATAAGGCTTGCTACAAAAAAAACACTTTTTTTATATCTATTTTTTGTGTTTTGTGCTTTGGCTTTGAGACCTAGAAAAAAAACAAACAGTTTGGGTACGACGGTTAGTAAACCAATACATAAGATACGCAATAAAATTTATGTTATTGCATAAATTTGTACAAAATAAAAATGTATGTGCTTAATAATCATAAAAAAACATGTTTTCTTATTTCTTTTTGTTTTTTACTATATATAAAAACCCAACTTTCTATTAATCAAGCCAACAAAAAAAATGTGTTAAAAAAGCTAATTAATTGCTGTATTGTGGTTTGATTCTGTAGAAATTAAGGCAAAAAAGTTTTTATGTCTTAAAATTTATAATGTTTAATAATAATTTTATTAAAATAAAATAAAATTTTTGCTGCCAATTTTTTTTGTAATCATGTTTGTTCTTTTTTACTATTTATCGATTTTAAGGAGCTTTAGTTTTTTCTCACGCAGCTACACCAATAATGCAACCTTTAATTTTTATTTTTTTAGATTACTTTAGTAATGCTATGCGTTAAAAACTGAACATATGATTTTTTTAAATACATTAGGCCGGTATATGGATCTAATTGTATTGTATATTTCCTTAAAATATTATTACAAGTATAGTCAATTTTATTCTCTAAATTTTTTTACACTACAAATGTGACATATTTTGACAATTTTAACGCAATTCATTGCATCTAAAAGGGTTTTGTAACTGTTTTTTAATATTCAAATAGATTTTTAATAATACGATAGCGGTTTTCTAGCTTACATTATGGAGATATATATTGAAGTGCTAAAAACCAGTTTTAAAACACGACAACTGATTTAAAGCACGTCTGTAAACATGTAGGCAAAGTGAACGTTCTATTTAATGTCCAGTTGAGACTTTGATGTCAATATGTGCATTTTTTTAGATAAAGTCCCTTTGTTTGATTAGATAATTTGTAATTCCTTAAAAGATTTGTGTTGATGTACAAGAGTATCGGAGGGGGGCTCGGACTTTATGGAATTAAATGGGGGAAAATTAATTAATAAAAAAAAAAATCAAAATAATATAATACACAAAAAAACGGATAAGGTTGCGCTTAAGAACATAATATATCAAAAAATAACTGTCATGTTAATATTGAAAAAAATAATTTGCCTAAAACAACTAAAATCAAGACGATGCATAGGCATTGCTTCTTCTACCCACACATAAATTAATCTAATATATTGCAGCAAAAGTCACTTTTATCACACATAAATGAGATAATTGAATGAAAAATGCATGGCCTGAATAAGATTAGATCGTTTCGGTCATTTTAGATATACATTTTTACACCCTTATAATTTTCTTAATATATTAGATCGAAAAAAAACACCGCAAAAAACATTTGATGTCTGCTTATCATTTTCGATATATTTTTTTTACTGATTAATTTATATATTGTGTATTTATTTTTTGAACACTTGTATTCAAATTGATATAATTTATTTCCAATACGAGCATACCTCCCTTATATTATTATGAACTATTACACCTTTATGTTAGCTTGTATATTAGGTTTAATTTTATATTTTTCATCTTTGTAATTCATTTTTATAAGGAAAAGAAAAAATCCAAAATTGGAACTGGATCAAAGTTTAAAATCAAAAAGATGGCGTTAAAACAAAAAGAAAATATATGGGACGAAAATGTTAACTTATAAAAATTCTTTGTATATTTTCAGCACTTCTACGCCCTAAATGGGGTAAGTATACTCGAAAATATAAAAAAAAAAGAAATTGATAGTTAGTAAAACCGAAATATAAAATTAAACGTACACAATATGCTTTTTTGTAATTGAGTCATTAGATAGTGTAATCATTCGGGCCTTCATATCGTGCAACAATTTTTTCTTTCTTTCCCTTTTGTTTGTTATAAAAAATTTTGACTGTATGCATTGTACTTTGTTCATACATAATGTCACCAAAATTTTTTAGAGGAAAATAAATTTTTAAAAGTAAAAAAAGAAACTGCAGAACAGTGCAACTAAAGCGTTGAAAAGGAGAATACTTACAATGTAAAAATTTAACGGGTAAAATAAAAAAATAATTTACGGTTTTTTTTACGATATGTTATATAAAAAGAGAAAAGCAAATATATCTTATTAACTATTTTAAATATGCATTTTTGCACAAAAAAACTTGCAAAAAGCTTGACGCAGCATATGTAAAGTTTTATTTTGTATTAGGATTACTAACGAAAAGTCTTGTTTATTAGGATAAATTGAGGATTATATAAATTATTCCTACCTATATGTCTATAGTACTACATAATTTTTTTCTTTGTAAATAGTAAGAAAACATACCACTTACACTAGTTTACTGTTTAAAAACGGAGTTAAAGTCAGTAAATAAAGTACACTATTAAATTCTACGAAAATGACAAAATTAATAGAAAACCATAGAGAGGAATCTATTTTACGTATACATTTCCATTTACCAAGTAAAATGCATTAGAAAAAACTATTGAAATTTATCTGCAATATTTGTAACAATTGAATCAGTATATGCCCACAAGATGGCAGTGGGCGGTAAAATGTGTTCGATGGTTCTCAAGAAGGCTTCCTATAGAGTCTTTACTACACAAATAATTGTATTTACGTAGATAAATAGGTGGCAAATGAATTATATATCGCTTTATCTTTTATTGATTTAATACTTGTTATTACACCAAATATTTAGAAATATTGTATTTTTATATCAATAAGTTTTTTTTTTGGTCGTGAGTAAGACATTTTCTACACGATTTAATAAAAAGAGTGCTACGGTCGACCAAATATTGACATGAACTACGTTTTCTTTTTTTTTTTTATGTTTACGTGACCGCTTCATATTACTGATATTTTAATTTAAAAATCAATCAAATAATTTATTTATACTAATAATTTTAAAAAACGCTAATAACGCAAACCATTATCTAAAACACATTTTTTATATCCTTCAAGCACAAAACTCTGTAGCAGTAGCTACAATTTGCGACATTAAATGAAAAACACAGTGATCTAGTGCAAAGGCATAAATATTTTCATGAAGGACAAAAAGCAAAACACCAGAAGAAAAAAAATAAAGATTGTATGTCGAGTATGGAAATTTTCACTAAATACATTTTTGCAGGTGACGAAAATGTGATGGAAATGAAAGATACATAGAGTACCAAAGACCGACCAAACATCAAAGATAAATACGTCGTAAAGTTCAGTAACATGATATGAGGCAATGCACGGTCGGCGGTACGGCGTAAGGGCAGCGATGCCCTGCTAGTCCTGTGCCAACTTACTAGTATGCCCTGATGCAAACCAAGAACAGCGGAGTGTAGCCTGTAGCATAAACAGTCGTAAGGGGTTGGCAAATTTCTACCCAGCGATCATCTCACAGACATTAAAAAGTCAATGGAAAATAAGAGGACTAAAGAAACAATGCAGAACTGAGATAGAGGCAAAAGAAATAGGCAACGATTGTTAACATAGGCCAAAAAACTACACAACTCACAGCATAAAAGCGTTGTACAAAGAATACATATGAAATATAATATTTTTTAGATTTTATTATGCGAAAAGGTAATATGATAAATATAGAAAAGCGGAATACAGATTTAAACCTTTCGAAAAACAAGATAAGCGACCTTAAAAAGTTTTCTACGGCTGTTAACGTTTACTACACGGTTAAAAAACGATTTACGGAAAAAACTTTTTACTTTTATGACGCTAGTTATAACACAGGAGCAGCAATAAAATATTAGTATAAACTTGAGGTAGAAAAAATGAATTATACAGAATTGCGAAATGCATCTGATATACTTTTTTGAAGAAACGATAAATAAAACCCAACAAACAGTATTTCGAATTTCTTAACAGACACACAACCCTATAAGAAACAAACAAAAGATATTGTTAAAAAAATGATAGAACTAGAACACAAAGCAGATGCTGATATTGAATTACTGTTGCAAACAACTAGAAAATAATATGACGAAGAAAGCCAAGAGCAAAAAACCCTACAGTGTGAGAAGAAACTACGGTAAAGGAACTACAGAAATGTTTATTATATGTTATTTAGTGTAACAGCGACACACCAGGATTATCGTTAAGCCAGGATACAATTCAAAATTCTAACGATGGAAGCAACAAATATATAAGAACACATCACACTTAAGAAGGCCAACAAGATGTATAAATAAAACGCCTACAAACATATGACTTGTCAATCAGCCGAAAAAGGTAAAAAAAAAATACTCAAAGTGATTAAAATAGAGTTAGTTGTTGACTATGCGGACGCGCAGCTCATATTAGCAGACTTTGTCATATGAAAAACATATAATTTTGCGTGGAAATAGTTTTATACACATAAATACAACGAGAAAACCACATATATGCGCGATAAGACACTAAAAAGCATACAGGGGTAACCAAGAGAGAACTCAAGACACAAGCCAGCAAAAAACAGTATATAAACAAATTTTTGACAAAGTAGCAGTGATTAAAAAAATTTTCGATGGTAAATCTTATTTAACGTAATACAAGATTTTCAAATAGAATCGACAAAAAAATTCCCAAACATTTATAAAAAAACTTGAAACTAAAACAGATAATTACAACACGTCAAAAAAGCAGCGGCAAAACGCAGTATTGCAAAATAAATTTGTTTCAGTATGACAAGTAAAAAAACAACAAAGTCTGATATTGATAATAATGTGTATAAGGTAACAAAGGCAATACTTTAGATATGCGGAACACGTAAAAATTATGTCTTGACCTGAAAGAAAGCATGACGGTCATTGTGGAAAAGTAGCAGAATAAGCAAGAATTGCTCATTGAACTACTGGATAAAAAAGTTACACTATTAGCTGGAAATCAAACAGTTTCTTTTAGAGGAATTCGCAAGGATCACGGCAAACAGATAATATATAATATTTGTAACTTTGACGCAATAGTTTTACGTAAAACAGCACAAGAAAGCTGCCGAGATATAACTTTGTACAATTTTACAGGACATTTATTACTCTTTACGAGAACTTTCTATAATTACCCGACGAAAAACAAAAAATTCTGTTAAAAATGATATTATGTGAAAAAAATGTATGTCATGTGCTAGCATATGAAGAGAAAGAATAAGTAGAAATGTGGCAGGTATACGCAAAAAACAAAGTTCTTTTTTAGGTAAGGAAAACGGCACAATTAGAATATAATAGACTTCAAAAAACATTTTTGTTGGATCAAACCGTATTCTGCCATACACTATACGACAAAGACTATAGTAAAGTACAGGGGCTATACAATCTTGCAACAGGGTAGGACATTTTACAAGTGGCCAACTCGTAAGACAATGAATAATAGAGTACAGAGACAAGGCGGTAGAAATATTTTTTTATGCAGCAAACGCGGGTTTATTTGCGATGAAAAAAAGTAGCGAACGAAGAGCAAGCACGCAACAGAATCTCTCAGTTTGAAACATGTTTAAAAAAGACAAGAGGAATATAGAACAGGTTTTGTAAAAATGCTAGGAATGATACAAATTACGTAAAGCAAAAAATTAAACATACCGTCGTACACGAGTTTGTAAATGACGCCAATAAAAGGTATACCTAAAACATAGACCCTATGGGTATAGACCAGCGCTGAAAAAAGACATTGGACGTTATATTAAAAGACTACTGAAGAACAACGGAAGGAACGTCTTACAACAGATACATAGACTTTTTGTGTACTAAAAGGGTTTGCAAAAAACCCGATTTTGTGTGGACTATAAGTCCTTGAATAAAAAGTATAGAACAAGACATATTGTTTTTACCACGAATTGAAGACACTTTTGATAAAAAGGAAAAGAAACTTTTACTCAAAAAGAGACTCATATTCTGGATATTGGCAAATACCAAAAAGAGAAGTAGACGGGAAAAAAATTGTCGTTATATCGCATAATGTACTTTTGTGAATGGAACGTAATGCCTTTTGGTCTATGTAACGGACCAGCGACATACAAGGATTGATGACGAAATGACAGGGACATTTGGTTCGAGTACTTAGTGGGTTTTCTTGATATATTTTCATATTTTTAGAATCAAGGGAGAATCATGTGAAAGACGCAATAAACATTATAAATATTATACTAAACTACAATAAAAATAATACACAAAAAACAAATCACATTGTTTAAGACGAAATATTATATTAAGGACTTAGGATATACGCAAGTAGGATAAAGATTCACAAAGCACAAAAAAAAACAAAAATCAATTAAAGTTACGACACATGTGAGTAGAAAAACCACGCAGCAGTTTTTAGGGTTTCTCCCGCTACTTGAAAACAGGACTTTTTGAAGTTCGCAACAAAAGCGTTACCACTATTTGTATACCTGATAAAGAACGCTGAATTTACATAAAAGTATAAACGAAAAAAATCAATAAAAAAAGCAGAATTACTTACAAAGGGTTCATTCCTAAAAGTATCCAATTTTTATGCATGCTTTCGTAGTAAAGAAAGATGCATGTTTCATAGGAATTGGCGTCATGTTGAGCCAAATCGAAGACGGTATGGCAAATGCAATGAGCCAATTTTTTAGATACTAAGCAGTATTTGATACCAGTAAGCTATAAGCTAGAGGCATTGGCTTGTAAACATGCCTTAAAAACTTTTATATTTAATTTTTAAGCGAAGAGTCGCCTTAGTCACCGATAGAAATGCACTAGTGTACATTATAAATAATAAAATTGTGAGAATTAGCTAATAAAACGAAGTATTTTTTTATCAAAAAATAATTTGTATTTTGAGCACATAAATGTTAAACAAAAAAAAGTTAGCGATTTCTTACAGCAGAAATCTGGCAGTTAAGGTATATAATGTAACTATGTTGTGCTCAAAATAGACGATAGCAAGATAAGAAAAAGAATAGTACATAGAAAATGCAAAATAGGCAAATTGAGTTACCACCAGAGTAACAATAACAACATAAGATACCGACGGAGTCAGAGAAATACTTGCACGACAACTACATGTGTTTAATTTGACACTATTATGCCATTCGACATGCTTGTCAAAAGTCCTCGTATATTGTAACGGCAAAAATGTTTTATATAAGAAAATGGTAAAGATGTTTATGATGTAGTAAGAATACGTCGAAAATTTCAAATTTACAATGATACAAATAAACATAAGAAACAAACACTACTTTTTGTAGAAGAGTATATGAGAAATCAGGGAAGATATAATGTCGCCGTTCCTAAAACAGATGAAGACAATAAAATTTCTATTATAGGAATTGACTATGTATTGTAAAATTTATTGAATTGAACTGCCTGGCAAGACGAATGCTAGGAAGGACAGTGAGTGCATCGATAGTAAGATGAATTTACGACATGGCTGTTTAGACAATATTTTGTCAGATAATAACCCAGAGTTTAAGAATATAATTATACTTAACTTATGCGAAAGAATGAAAAATATCACATCGCATGCGTATGTCATATAGACCTCTAACCAACGGTCTTGTAGAGCAAACAGATCGTACAATGCAAATGAAAGGGCTAAATTTACACATGAAAACAAAGAATATTGGAAAACAAAATAGACCTAGCCGCTGTAAATTAAAAAAAGAGTTACAACAAAAGACAAACGGATACCCATCCTATATAATGTTTGCCTACGTACTAAGATTTTCGTATAGAAAACAGTATCACAAAAGAAAACAAGAATATCTAGCCGATAAGGTAATAAGAATAAGAAAATTTGGAAGTGGAAGTAATACAAAAGTATAGAAAAACATACAAAAAACTATAAACCATTAATTAAAAGCAACAAACATGCAGTATAGACGTAGTTTTTGGTATGAATTTATAACGCAAAAAAGGCATTGAATCTAGAATTTTTAGGTCCGTATGTGATCACAAGAGAAGATAACACCGTATCGTTTACAAATAGCAAAATCACTAACCCTAAAGTACTAATTGTTTCACGAGATAGGGACCTAATGAGGAATTTAGAATTACCGATTACAAAGATATTATAGCATAGATTAAGGTTTTTCGATGACGAAAGCATGAAACAGACGAGGGGATTAATACGGTTGAATAAAATATGAACGAAAAAGTACCATTGAAATGCATAGAATGTGAACTTGACCGCGTTTTATAACTGATTGATTAATTAAGAAAAATCTTAAAAATAATTAAGAATTAAGAATATTTTTTAACAACGCTAATAAGTAAACACGCAAACAAACAAAGTCTGTTGTGGTCTTTTACGCACAAAACCTTTTAGCAGTAGTCCTAAATAGACTATAAAAAAACAACGGAGTTGATTTATGCTTCTATTTCTTGCTATAAAATTGAATGTATTTTGGGTACGTACTTATGCCAGTTTTCTTATATGACCGAAAAATGCAATAACGAACTAAAGAAAGATTGGTATAGGTTTGACGTATGTTAACGTTTTTTACAATCTTTAAAAATGCCACAAAAGCTGTTTAAAGGATTCAGGTCTTCTTTACCTCTGATAATTATTAAATATATGTGGTAAACTAAGCTCTGACGGAATTTATAAGTTATATAAAAGCATGGTACTTGTAGTACTATTATATAAATAGATTAGATATTTATTTTTATTTTTTTCCAACAAATTTTTTATTAATAATTTTGTATGAAATTTTTTTTTTGTAAAATAAAACCATTGAAATTATTTTGTGCTATTTTTTTTATTTGTATAAAACCATACTTCTTTTCATATGTTTAACCGATATATCTTGTTCTGATTTTTCCTTTCGATTTATAAAAGGTAAAGACGATTGGCAAAATTGAACAAAAGATATTAGAAAAAATGTATGCAAGTAAATATTTAACAATTTCAAATTGTTGTTGTCTAGTATTATTATAATTGATCTTGTTACCCTTGTGTTCCTGACGAAATGCAATGAACTCCAAACTAGAGAGACTGCAATCCTATAGGATTCATCTGTGTAAATGCACGGCACTGGTTATCGTCACAAATAGCTAGTATTCTTTGCCATATAAGTATATCCCTTAATGGAAAAAAAATGTTTATCAGAAAAAACGCATTTTTTTTATTTTTTAGAAGATAATGTAAAAATAAACCAAAAACTAAGTAGGAAAAATGCGTTTGAATATGAAGATGTGACATATGTAGTGGCCTTGTTTTTAATGTGTTTTTTTGGTGTGTTTAATCATAGTTTTTTTTGTCTAAGAAACCAAAGCCATTTAAAGATATTAGAAGAAACTAATATTGCTGAATACACACATGGACTTATATGTACATGCTTTACCTATAGTATACAAAAAAAAGCCTTTTTTTTATTTTATAAAAGAATTAATTTAGATACCTTTTTTTGTTACATTTAAAGTTCGTCTGCAATCGCATCAAGATTGTGTTTTATTCGTTTTTTTGTCGCGCTTTTATAAAATTTGCTACTTTATTAGACAGTTATACTTTGATATTTGATGCATTTTATGTGAAATGATCTAATTGCATTTTTTATAGAACACATCAATTAAAATCAAAATATTTTTTTAAAATATGGGCATGTGAATTAGTGGCATAGCCGGGAATTATTAAAGATAGGCGCAAAAAATAAATCAATGTAAAACAACAAAAAAACAAAAAATTCTAGTTTTGTAAAAAATTTTTTTGAAAAATTTTTAAAATACAAATTTGTTATAAATATTTTTTTCGGGTATTTTGTTTTCCCAAAAAAGACCCCCCTTAAATTCAGTCTCAGTGGCGTAACCTGGATTTTTCTAGGAGGGTGCACAAAAAAATAAACGAGCTGGAATTAAAAAAAATATATATTTTTAATTTTTTAAAAAAATTTCTATGAAAATTACAAAAACACAATTTTTAAAGTATATTTTTCGCGTATTTAAGAGCACCAAAAAATGACCACCCCCACCCCGTTAAATTTAGGCTACACTTTTTTTTCCGGGAGCACGTGTCCCTCCCGTGCCCCCCTGATTACGCCACTGTTCAGACTATTCCTTTGTGTCTATGTAGAAGGGAAAAGCCCCATCTACTTCCCCGTTTGCCTACAGCTACGCCACTGATCATAATATCCGGTGTATTATTCTTATAAGAAACAGAATACTTGCAAATGTTATACTTTACGGGTGAAAAGAACAAAGATCAATGATCATATGAAGCATACTGTATAATTTTACATATTTACGTTTAAAAATATATGGAAGAAAACCTAGGAAATTTATGATATAATATTCTTGAGCCTAAATTTCTTTTATACACTTGATTATAATTGAACAAGCATTGTAAACTTTTAGATTTTTGTCTTTTGTAAAAATATATCCAAATTTACTTACTTATATGTAAATTGCTCGGGTATTCGAAAATACATCCAAACATGCCAGTGGCGTACCCAGGGGGGGGGTAGGGGGGGGGGTAGGGGGGGGGGGGCTGAA
>JAQFYM010004059.1:0-16633 GCA_034694785.1 Agrenia bidenticulata | reverse complement strand
CCGCAACCCGAGGTGATAAGAAGCCTTCAGATGAAGTGTATTTTACAGAGGAGATGATAAAATCATTTGATAAAATATAGGACAAAATTTCTGAGCAGGCAGTGTTATCACTTCCAAATCTTGCGAATGAATTTATATATACGACCGAAGCATGCAATTATGGTATAGGAACTGTCCTAAGGCAAAGGTCTGCAACAGGCAGCGATGAAGTAATAGCATTTTTAAGGAATAGTTTAGATAAAGCTCAAAAGAATTATAGTACAACGGAAAAAGAGTTACTGTCAAATTTACTATCCGTTAAACATTTTCGACAAATATCTCTCGGTCGAAATTTTATCCTGCAGACAAATCATGAGGCTCTCAAGTATTTGCAGAAGTGTAAGGACATGTCATCAAAGTTATTTCAACGGTACTCTACTCTTGAGGAATACTCATTCGAAATTGAGTTTATACCAGGAAGACTTAATATCAGCGATCCCATATGCAGGCTTTGTATAGATGATAGGGATACGAAACAAGAAGAAACACATTCTTAGTAATAGAAGCTCAAAGCCCGGATCTCAGGGTAAGGCTTGACACAGAATCAGAGCAGAAAGAAGTCATGAATACATATCACATACATACGGGCCATGGTGAATTACCAACAATGAGGTACAATATTCTAAGAAAATATACGTGCCTGCTACAAATAAACATATTAATAAGTTTATAAGAAGTTTCGAAAAATGCATAAAAATGAGCAAAAGACCACAAAGAAATGATTTTCTTGCAGTAGGAGCAAAGAAAGAGAACGAATTATAGGGAGATAGATGTAGTAGGTTCTCTGGAAGATACGCGGAGGGATATAAGTACATAATTTGCAAGGTGGTCCATTTTAGCAAATATGCATCAACTCGACCTATGTATAACAAGTCGTCAGAAGAAGTGGTCAGATGTTTGGAAGATATTTTTAATGAAATAAGAGCAACACCAAAATACATTCAAAGTGATAATGGATGTGAGTTTCGCAATTTAGAGGTTGAGAGATTGATGCGGAAATATTTAATTAATCATCGTTTTTCCTCCCCATATCACCCGCAAACAAATGGTTCAGTCGAGTGCCTAAACAGAACACTGCTGCACAAACTAAAGAAGGTAAGGAGTTTTGGAATAGAAGATTAAGCTAAAAAGTTATCCGGGGCTGTATTGGCGTATAATTGTTCGTTTTCAAGGCCATTCGGCATGGCACCAATAGAATTTTCACTTGGAGCACTTCCAATTTTTCATGTGGATCAAGTACATAAAGCTCCGAGATGTAAGATAAGCAATGAGATGGCAATAGAAAGGGCGCTTAAAGTAAGCGAGAGGTATCGACAGGAATATGCGTGTGAAAAAAATTTGGAGAATGCATTACATGTTGAACAGGAAGTGCTTGTATATGAAGTATGAGGCGTTGGCAAAAAGCTGGACACTAAATTGCCAAAAGAGGCTAGGATTTTACAAAACTACAATCGCGCTTATATGCTAGAAGATTGTAAAGGCAACAGATTTAAAAAAAATGACCACCTTAGGCAGTTGCCCAAATCTTAAAAAGAGAGGAAAGCGATGGATATATAAAACCATTATTTATTAAGTATAAATACTCCTTTTCGTTACCCCTTTCATAATTAACCCCATGTCTCAAATACCAAGCTCAGACAGCCAAGCGAACACTAGTTCAACATTATACAATCATCACCGCTTTTCCTAATTGACTACACAGCCTCTCAATTGCATCACATAAAGTTTTACTAATCTTATCTTTTACTAAAACTGCACCTACTTTCCGGAAAAAATAATCAGTCCAAATTATTACTTATTCATCAAATTGTACAAAATGTATAAAATAAATTGCCATTGTTACTTTTATCCTACGCGTATATACAAATTCTAAACCACCTCCTTTTTTTGATTCTCGATATTACATTTCATACACTTTCTTATTACTTTTTCACTTTTTTTTTATATAAAATTACGCCTCAAACTTGTTTCTTTATGTAATACATTGCACCCATTTCTTGATGCAGCAATTTATCATGGACCTCTAGTTCTATTTTTTTTCTTATATTCTCATTGAGTATTTCTCGTATTATTCCTGAATCAAATCTAAATAGCTTTTTATCTTCGCTCACTATATCATGTTTTTACACTTTTTTTCCGTTGTCTTTAGTCCTCTTTGTGACTGTCGCTTTTCTGCCTCAATCGGGGTTTCCCGGTCTTCATATTACTCCGACTCAATGCGTCCGCCAATATCATTTTTGTACTTTCTATATATTCAAAAGTGCTGTCATATTTAGATATCTTCTCTATATACCTATTCACGTTGTTATTCCCAAAAACCGTCTTCGTGCGGATCACCTCTAATGCTTATGATCCGATATTAAATGATATCTTCTTCTTCTTAATGCATAGAAAATTTTGCAACTGCCCAGGCTACCGCAACATTACCTTTACAGTAATAGCAAAAATTTGCTCAAGTGCCGTCAACTTCTTCGAGGCCCATTGAATTGGTCGTATTTTTCCTTCCTTTTCTTCTTTAAGTAAAGCTGCGGCCATGCCGTTGTCACTTGCATCCGTTTTAAGTATGTCATTTTTTTCATAAATTCCGTAACAAAAGCTTTCCGCGCTTCTTAATTTATCTTTCAACTAGCAAAACGATTTTTATGCTTGCGTACTATATTTATAATTCTTTTTCCCAATCTCATATAGTTCTCTTGCCACTTCTGAAAATCTCGGAATACAATCTCTGAACTACCCATATATACGCAAAAATTTCTTTTATTGGGCATGGCATCTCAGGCGAGGAAAACTGCGGGCTTCGTTCTTTTTTATTTCATTCGGCGTTTGTCTATGTCCATTCACCGGCACTCCCAAAACCTTTGCCTCGTTATGTCCAACTAAATCTTCTTTGCGTTTATTTTCAAATTGTGCCTCTTAAGCCTTGTAAAGATTTGTCACAAATACTTAATACGCTGTTCTATTTCTCGAGCGTAAATTAATAGGTCATTATTATATATATGCAACCCTTTTTCTATCAGATTCAGGACTATCGTTTCATAAATTGTAGACATGATCATGGGTGCATTCTTAAACCCCATAGCATGCCATCTTACTTAAAACCTTTGTGTTTAAATTCTAACGCGGTTTTACATTAATGCCCTTTTTCTATTTCCACTTGATAATAACTCTCCTTAGGATCTAAAATTGTAATATAGCTTGCCCATACCAGTTTTTCTACAATTCTTGCATCTCCAGAATTCTATACGAATTTTTCCGTGTTAAATCATAAAAACCCATTTAATTTTCTACGCTGCTTTTATCTCCATTTGGCTTTGTAATCACTCGTATAGAGGTCCTAAATTGTCAATTGGATTTTCTTATGATTCCTCGAGCTTCCAAATGTAACAGGTGACTCCTAAACTTTTTCTTCGGTGCTTGTGGCACCATTGCTGTATTCTTACACACGACCTTCTTTCTTCCGTTTCTATCCTACACTTACCTAAATTACAAAAGGTCACCTTTTTTTTGCGTTTTTGCTACGAACCTCAGGAAGGCATCAATTAACAACTCCACTGGTAACTTTCGCCTTTTCCCATGACCAGAATTTTATAACATTTAGGCAGTATTAACAAAAAAGAAAAAATCACGGGGTTTTTTATTTACATTCTTTTCCTATTGATTTTGCGTACAATATCTTGCCATGTGTTCAATACTTGTCACACCTATAACACACAAAACAATATCTCGTACTATTCATACTTGGTACCCGACTGGCTACTCCCTCGCTGTGACCACCATAACTTCTTTTACTCTATAACTTCTTTCTTGTCAGATATGCCCTTGCATTATACTTGTCACGACTTCCTCAAATCACCTTTCAATATCTTTCTCTACCTTCGGAATATTTTTGTTGTTTTTCCTGCTTCCTCATATATTCCTCCCAGTACTCCACGTAATATTCTAGTAACATATTTTATGACGAGGCAATATATAGCAGGTTCTAGTACCAATCTCTACCTTCTTCATCGATTTCTTATAACGCATAGTTATCTTCTTTCCATCTCTTACCACTTCTTCCGATCTCATCTTCAACTCGCACATTTTTATCTTTCTTCAAGCCTTGTCGACAATCTCTCCTCCGGTCGCTACCAATGCCATCATTCCAGTCTTACTTTCAGTATCACTTAATACGTAATGCGTGTCTTTTCTGTTGTTTTTTAGACTCGTTTGCTTCTAACTTCTTGTCTGCCTTCTTCACTATGTAAACGTTTAATATAAGTGAGGGGAACATAAAAACTAAATATAACAAAAATTAACCTGTAGTATACGATATGTACATCGGGTGCAACTATATGCACGTCATCAAATCAAGAACCTTGTAAATACGTTTTGCAATGATCCCGTCGGTATTCTTGTGATTTTATCTATAGACATTTGGAAGTTCTGTTTTCTATCATGGTACAAATGTGTTTTTGTAATTTTTGAATTAAAAAAACACACGAGCAAAAATAAAGCAATTTTAGTTACTTAACAAGCTCCAAAAATCGGTAAATTGTAAGACACGTACAGTTAAACGGCTGAAGTATTTTTCATATTTATTGAAGGCTTGCTATTTTATTTTTACATGTTAAAAACATTTTAAAATCGCGATAAAGCTTAGTCTGCGTGTAATTCTATGCGTCTTAATAGTAAAAGTGTTTTCATCTATTATACTATGTGCAAGGCTACATTTATACACATTTAAAAACTTTTTAATAATATTCGTATATAAATTAGAAAATGTTTGTATTGCAAAGTGTTAAAGCATTCGAATAAGTGCGCTTGGTTTGTAGTATTTAGTTTTTTTATTTTTTTTCCTATTAATCCTTGTCTTTTATTTGTTATCCCCTAAAATCAAATCTAACACCGACTGTATATAAGTTTTTGCTTTTTATTTGTATGTGCGACACGTGAAATGTCAAAGCAAAACAAAAGCCTGTACAACGTAAACCGTGTGAAATTGGTTTTGTGCCGTTTTATATGTGTTTTCTGTGCGTTGTTTTAATATCGGGAATCTGAGTATGCATTTGGGTCACAAAAAGTATTAAACAAGTATAACTTCTATGTAATCTAGTCTCAAGTCCCGTTTCACGTGCAACGATCTCTAAATATATTGCTAACTATGATTTTTTTTTGACGGGGTTAGATAAGCCGGCTGTACCGTTGTTATATTTCTTTCGAGGAAAAGACATGTGAAATGATACGTATTAAATCATACCTTTTAAGTTTATATTCTTTTTTACAAGCCAAAAGTAGGTTTTATCGTTGTTTATATTTGATTAAGTCTTTTTTTTAAAAATCCACGCAAAATACTAACTCTGAATGATTTGCAACGACCAAAAATGTTCAAAATCGCGCGATAAATTGAAGGCGCGCAAAATTAAATAAAACAGTTATCTCTGCGTCATTTTGCAGGGGTTTTAGTATTTTGAAATTCTGTTATCTCTAAGGAGATACAACTGACGGTATAACTCGTAACCTTGATTCTACTAAAAAATATAATGCATAAAATAAGAAATTACATTTTAAAACTGTAAGTGAACAAATTTGTATGTATTATCAAAATATTAAACAAAATATCAAAATATCACTAATCCGACTACTCTTTGTATTTTCGTAAGCATTTATTAGTGCCCTTGTAATTAAAATATAAAAGCTTTTACGTTAGAAAAAACGATCTCTTCATCATAGTGTTTATGGTCAATGCACAAAGCATTACGAAAAAGTGGATTCTCACTGTATTAAATTGCTTTGCAATATTTTTTTTAAAATCAAACAGGTTTATCACATATTAAAAATTTGGAAATAATTTTAGAACATATATTTCGTATTTCGAAATAGAAAAACAAGATTATTTTGTGCATATACAAAATAAAATGGGCGGGGGTAATTTGCGTCAACGGGGTAATTTGCGCCAAATGCATTAAAAGTATCAAAAACGAACGAAACCATCAAGCTTTAAAATAAGTTTACACCACGTTTAAAAAACAAACATCCAAAAAAAAAGAAAAAAAATACTTTAATAAAAAAACGGAATTGCTTAATGAATTGGGGACAATGCAACACACAATAACAATCGCAGCCTATGAATGTAAACAGGAGTAGGTAAGGTTTAGGTTAAAGGTTGGGTTTAGTGTTAGTGCTACAAAAAAAAATATGAAGAATAATGGTCAGGCCCTGGAAAATTGAACAATTTTAAAAAAAAATAATTCCGATCTCCCGAGTTTGAGAAAACAATGCAAGGTGCAATAAGGAATATCAAGAAAAAATATAATCTACACAATAAAGTCCGCCGTTTTTTTTTTGCACTAAAAAGCGCGGTATTTTATACTTATGCGGCAAAATAATGTATTAGAACAGACATTTGATAATGCAGCAAGTAAATAAATAGATAACAAAACACTTTTCTATAGTTTATTAGCAGTTTTATAATGGTATATGTTTTTCAAAATGTATAAAAACAATTTTTTTTTGTAAAACTGCGGTGGCCTAGCATTAATTTTTTGTGACTAGAGCATGACCGTGTTTTGCGCAAAATGTGGCGTATAAACTTGATTTACAGTATAAAAAATCTTTAATGTATTTTTTTGGGTTTTTTTTGTATAAAATTTATAATTTCAGATTTTTTTATCAAAAAAAGACCCCCCCCCCCCCTTAAATTCACGGCAAAAATTTTCCAGGGGGGCTGGAGCCCACCCCCCCCCCCCCCTCACCTGTTCCTTATGGCCCTCCTTGGCTACGCCAATATAAACAATTCCGTATATTTTTGCCGCATATTAATTAAGGCATTATTATATATTATCACCTAAAATCTAATATAAGAACCAAATAAAAGTTATTGCAAACAATATTGCTTAAGGCGCTTTTCAGTAAAACTTAATATACATGCCTTATATAGAAAAAATAAGTAAACAAAAGGAGACAACTACTTGGGTTTAAACCACATTGCAGTAAGTGCATAATATAAAAAAGTTTGCTTTACCTAGGTAAAACAGTTTCTTTAGTCTAATGTGTATATATGCATGTTTAAAGCTAATAAAATCGTATGTTTTTTTTTGTATTTTTCGCTGTTTTTTTGCGAGAAGCATGGAATTAAGTTACCAGTTCTGCATTTTATTTACATTTTTACTCTGTTCGGTAATTGCAAGATTACAATTATACGCCAGTAAAATATAATTAAACTAATAACCACAACAAAAAAGATAAAATTTACTTTTAATAGCTAGTTTCTTTAGTTGGTTTTAACACAGAAAGAGGCCAATGAGTTTACTATGTAAAAAAAAGCATAAAAATCTATGTTAAATGTGGCAATAAAACGGCTTAGTTACTAGTAAAACCTTTTTTATACATTTACACCATATGTTTTATTGCACCAGTTACATTGACATAAATTTAAAAAAAAAATTTGCGCTATAATGCAAAAAAGCTGTAATATATAATTTTAAAACAGTTACAAAGTTTTTTAGTCACGTTAAAGGTCCTTTTTTTAAATATCTTTTAAATCAGCGACTATATACACATTTACATTTGTATTTATAGGAAACTTAAAAATAACTTTTGTAAATAAAAGAATTTAATTATTTATGCAATTAATGCGATTATTGTTGGTTTACCGTTGTTCTTTTATATAGAAAACTATAAAGGTTAAAAGTATATATCGTATTAAAAGTAAAATTAAAAACTGCGGGTAAAAAAAAGTAACTAGATAAAAAAAAAACATTTCAATAAGCTTTTATACATGTCTGTGTAGATTGCGATGCATATATTCGCGAATATGCATTCTTATGCAATTAATTATTGATTAACAGTACTGTATAGTAACGATATTAAGCCTGAGTTTGCATTTATAGGACTTATTTACGAGTCTTAAAGCTTTTTCTTTTATTTGCACCTCGAACAAAACTTGAAGAATATAAATTAGCCCAAAATTTTTTATATCATTTTTGGATAGTATAGATTAAAAATGGTACTTTGATTAATTGATTTTGGGAATATAGGTTCTGAACCTACGTCTATACATGAATTACTTGCTTATATGAAAAACATTGGCTTCCGGTTGTCTAAAGAAATACAAAAAACTATTATCTCAACAAAAAACTCTTGAATAGAAAATGTGCAACTTGACCAAAATTCTTAAAAGAAAGCTTTCTTGGCGGCTTGTATATACCTTACTAGGCTTGATCCTTTAACAGCTCGGTTACCAATCCACTTAGTATTTAAGTTCATATATCATATCGTTCAGACTTATTTTTTTCTTTTTGCGTTCATTTTTATGTTAAGAAAACTAAATTTATACCACGAAGAAAATATATACATTTATACTCGATTAATTGCAATAAAAACAGATATGGAATCTATATTCGTGTTTTTATATATAAAAAGATCACAGTTCAAATATTGGTTATTAGTTTCATTTAAAAATTTTATACTTTACAGTCAGTCGAAATTCTACTTTTTTTTCTCATTGTATTGAGCTTTTTCTATTAAAAAAATATTTTTGAATAAACAAAGCAATGCATACTCTTTTTTACATGAAAATTTATTTTACGACAAAAAAAGAAAAAATCCCATTTTTTATAGTTTTCGTAAAACATAAATAGGAAATTGAATATTGGGAATTTTTGCGTAAAATATGTAACTATTTCAGCGACCTTATAATGGTAGATGGAAGGTATAGATATGGGTATGTTTTAGAATGCCTGTAAATTATGTTCATTATGGTACGAGTTTGTGTTTTTTTTTTGTTTTAAAAAGAGTTGGCGCATAAGTGCACTAACGTTTAAGAACCCAACGACGGTAAATGCAGTAAGCCCAGGACCTCGACTAAAATTTACAGCTATATCTGTGGATGTTTTTTTTCAATAGCATTCTGCAAGATCTATGTTACAAGGCGTCAAATTTTTTTCTGCCTTTTTTGGGGATGTTTTTTGATAGAGGGTAGTTGTACCGATTTTTATGCGAAGTCCTACTTTGCATGTTTTTTGCTTTTTTTATGCGTTTGGCGCAAATTAACCTTTTGGGCAAATTAATCCAAGCCCCTAACAACAGAATTTCACAGAATATTAGAGTGTGTATGTCCTTTTTTAACTAGTGATTCCAAATACCGGGATCCGGGATTCCCGGGTTTTTACGAGAACCCAGAAAGTTGTTCCCGAGAAAACAGGGCATTTAAAATCAGCGGTGGGTTAAGAAGGGGGCTATAAATATTTAATGACAAAAATATAAATTTTACAGAGAATAACGGTTAAATAAATGTTAATGTAAATAACATAACATAACAATACATATAAAAGAACACGTCAATAGTTGTAATTAGGTTTTTTACTTACGCGTATATAAGCCTTATTTACAGGCGTTGTTTTTTAAGCGAGTAAAATTATAATGCTGAAAATGCCAACAAGATTCCAAGCAATAAAAAATGACGCATACCAAGGTAAAGTTATACATTACTATATGCTTATGATCAAACCTGTACCCACTTATATTTTAAACAAGCAAATATGTAACTACATTTTTTTAAATGACTAATTTGTTACAAATATTGTTAATATAAATCATTTTGCATTTTGATATATCCCAAAAATCTTTTACTTCTTCTTGCTCAAAAATGCAATATAAAATTCAGGCGCCTTCTCTCTTTCTTACTGTAGAAGCGGTATTCAAAATCTTTGTTTATTGACTCTCAACGAGTGTAAACTATATGGTGGACTTACAGTTTGCGCATATAACTATTTTTTATTTTGTATGGAACCAAGTCTAACGTCGAAAAAGAAAATGTTGATTAGTTTAAACCGTTTATTAGACCAAGAAAATATTATCACATGTTTTTGCGATGTACTTTTTTATTAGATACTAAAAGCATTTATCCCGGGATATTCTGGGATGTCACGGGATACGTATAAAATCGAAATTTAAGCGGATTTCCAAACAGTGAAATCCCTTACTTGCACAAAGAGCAACAATGTTTTGTTGCTATAAAAATTTAAAATATTTTTTTGTTATCAGTACCATTGCAAATGTAGTTTGATACGCACACAAGTGTACTTATTGATGGCTAACGGTGTTTTGCTCTCCTTGCGAGGGAAATATGAGAATATTTCAGCCCCAGTCAAAAATAACGTGAACGTAAGGTTAGACAAATCGTTTTTATCTAAAACTTATAGTATGTATTTAGTTTTTTTTCTTTAAGAATAAATTAAAGAACGTTTTAAAATACGTTAAACTGTTTTTTTTTGCGGTTATATTCGTATTTTACATATTTTTACTAACCCCAACAGTAAAAATTCTCCACAGTGCAACAGCAACACATAAAGTCTATTCAGGACTCAGTCTGATTCATATCACGACCCTATACCTAAACAAAACTTCATGCATAATCTTTTTTTATGGAACGGGCAATTATTCTAAACTGTTTGTTGAAAAGCGTGCGTAGATTCTAGCACATCTACAGTTTTGAGGTGTTGTGTTGTAGCAACAGTTGTTATTGCAAATTCAAAGCATTTAAATATACACGTTTAATTAATTTTAAAGTAGTTTTTGGTTAATAAAGCCTGTATTTATTTGAAATTGCTTTTTAGTTGTTTAGCTTTGTCTACTTTTTACTCAAATAGGTCTAATTTAACTTTGTTTTTTTTAAAATAGATTAAGTCTGGAATGCTGGCTAAATTAAAGATACACGACAGGTTATCCCGCCTCATATCAGAAAAAAAAAACTGTGTGGTACACTGTAGTTCGTGGATAAAAAAAAGCAAAAATATTAATATCTTGCAAAATGCATAGTTTACTATATATAAAAAACTTAAACCTAACCGAGGGTCTTTACTCCTATTCTAGTACACCGTATAGATTGTTTTTACTTATTAAATATCTTAAAAAGTGCAAAGAGGATTGAGTTAGCATTTTTCTGTACCATTTTAAGCTATTTTTAATGTTTACATTTTAATTATATATCAACATCTCTAGTTCGCACTTAAATCAAAAAATGTGTTTTTGCGCAATAAAAAGTGAAGGGGCACGTATGGTTTTTCTTTTTTTTGATATATTTTTGTCGGATTTTATGACATCAAAGATACTAAAGCTTTTTTGTATTTAAATAGATTTGTTACACTGATGTCTATTGAGTCAATATGATTTATGCACTTCTTACAATTTAGACGCGCAAAAATATAACAATTGTTCCCCTCCTCATATCGTAATATTTTTTTAGGTATAGTACGAAAAATGCACGTGTGCAATTTGAAAAGTAACCCATCAGCAAAAAAAGGTTGAAAAATGCCGCACAAACACGCAAAAACATAAGCCCCACGACAAAAAATGATCGTAGCAATACTTTTTACTGGAAACAAAATTTCAATGTGCTACAAAAAGAAAGGTGGCAATAGGGTATTAGACCAAACCTTGCAACGCAAAATTATATAGTAAATTTGCGTAAGATTACCATTTGACAGCGCAAATCCTACAACGCATTTAATACGCTTCTAAAAAATTATAATCAGTAAATCTAAAATAAAATGGTAAAAAAGGCATTATACTAGGACTAGACTATTAATTTTGTACACACTTGTGCAGACGTGAGTCGTTAATCATTTGTTTTATAGTTTTATATAGTTATTAAATAAATTCTACATTTTTCTCTTATAAAAATTGTATGTAAAGGTAAAATTATGTTTAAGTACAACGATTTTACAAGAAACATATTAATTTTTGGTTTCTTCATGTACGAACGTAAAGTAAATGCACATATCATATAAAATGCATAATGTTAAGTATATAAAATGCGAAATTAAAGGTTTTCAATAGTAAGATAACTAACAAAAAACTTTATACAAACACAAAACACAAAACTAAAATTTATTTTAACCAATTTTTCAATACAAAAAGACATTTAACTTGCACTAAAAATAGGTTCTAAATTTTTGGTGCTATGTATACTGTATGTACTAATTATACAAAATTATAATCAGAAAAAAAGCCTTTCTCTTGTTAGATATGTATCTATTTCATCTAGAAAAAGGTCAGGGAAAAACGCAAAGTTTGTTTACAGCGGCAACCCAGATAGTCGCTATAACGCGTATACTATATTATACGCCAAAAATCGCAGAAAATAATTGCTTGAAATATACTAAAAAATTTTTTTTTATATTTGCATCTATATATTTATAGTGCAGTTTTTATCGTAATTTTAATAACTCTTGCTATAAAATACAGTTTTCTTGATCTATGATTAAATTAAGAGTGTTTTTGTCAGATTTATGCCGATTGCTATAAATTTCGTTTGAAAAATATACACAACTACTTATTTTATACTGTTTTTACCGTACTTAAATCAATATGTCAGCTATTTGTACGGTTGCAGTTTTTTTGCGTTTGCATACGACAATAACATTTCCATTAAAATTTTGGTTGTTTTTTATGTTTTTGCATGCAGGATTTTTTTATATACCGTTAGAAATATTAATAATTGACAAACAAATAAATACTCCGGTTTGTTATGATCTTTATTTTTTTTTATATACTTTACCTCTTTGATTGCAATTACAAGTACGCCATTGTATTAAACATTTAAGGACTAACTCAAAACACAATCTAAAAATTTTAACCAAACTTAAATTACAGTATAAGTCGCTATTATGCAATTACGAAAAGACTTAGTTTTAGTATTCGGATTCTGTATTTGTTCCCCTATACAAGCAAAAAATGCAATCAGCAACACATGACGTACATTCAGATATTAAAAAACCTAAAAAGAGTTGTTTTTTACGTAAAAGTAAACTATATGTACAAACAAAAAAAAAAGAATAAATTATATGTTTTTTGTTTTTAATCATAAAATTAGGTTGCCTTGATTTTAACAGCGGATTCACACGCACTATTGCATTAAAGTCTACCGTTACGAATCTTTGCTTCCACAACCAAAATAAAGCATTATAATATAACCTTATATAACAGTTATGCAATTGAGTCATAATGTACAGACAGTGGTGAAATCCGAAAACTTTTTCCGGGGGGGGAGGGCTCATATTTTAAAAAATCTATGTATGTGTAATGTTTTTATATCCAAAAAAAATTATAAATATTAACATTGTTGATCGTTGAAATGTACAATTTTATATCGATACGCTATACTTAGAAAAGATGCATATTGCCTTAAAACATATACATATAGACAATATTGCTTACCACGTAAATTACAATTGATAAAAAATGATCAGTTTTATTATGTAAAAAGTGCTTCTCAGAAAACTAACATGCATTTGATAATTTCTTTAGTAAGAAAAGCGGATTTTTCTTATTAAAAAAATACCGGTCAAATCCTTGAAAATCTACCAGAACCCGCATAGATCCTTAGAGTAACACTCACGAAAGCTCATTTATACCCGCGTTATGCATACAATGCAGATCATCATAAAAGTACTAGGTGGCTAACAACCAGGAGAAATTAGGCCGGGATAATGCTTTGTCATGAGCCATCAAGCGCCGACATTGGTTAGCACAAGCTTACACGAAATTACGCAACTGCGTGGAAGATCGGCCTGAGTGCCTGTAACTACAGTTTTATTAAGTCGGTTCCGTAGCTATTTTTTATAAGTGGTGCAGTGCTCAAAGCACGTGAGCGTAAGAAAAAGCCGGATGGCCATAATTTTGTTAGACACGTTGTGTGCCGTGCGACCTTAAAAATGCTCACAGAATAGTAATTTTTACCTTAAATTATACAATAACATAGGTGGTTTTCACGTAGCTGAAATAGTAGAAAATGCTATAGTTTAATAAAATATTAGATTTTTTTAACAAAAAACAAAATTTGGTCTAAAAAAATAACATAATTGTCCAAGATATAAAAAAATTGATAAACGTAAGTGCAAAGTCTAGACATGCTAAGATTATTTATGTTTATTTGTCAACTCTAAATTTTCTTCATATTTTGTCAATATGTTTGAAAAGCATGTAGCAAAAAACTTTATTGCAAAAAAAATCAAAAAAACAATTGGCTAGCACTTTTTCCCTAGTGTTTATATTTTTTTTTTGTAATTTCTCTTTTTCGTAAATAATGGTGCATTTTACCTATAAAAATATATTTTTATACACATAAAACGAGTGAGTCTTTTTCGTACGCAAAATCATCTATTCATATTATAAAAGAAAATACGCGCGTTTTTTGTACTTTTTTGTTGCATCGCACAAAAGTGTTTCCAAAAAGGTAAATCAGTAGTTACATCTACGATTATCATGCAAAACCCAAACGGCTTAGATATTCCACTCATTTTGAAACATGGTTTGGTTCCGTTTGCCTTTACATTTTTCGGTACTATATTCAAGATGTAAAAAGTGTAGGTATAAACGAACAAATAGTAAAAATACGGGTATGTTATAAAAAAAACATCTTTCTGTATCGCAATATATAAAGGTCGTGTATATATGTTCGGGCTACGTATATAAAGTACCTTTTGTGCGTATTGCAAATATTATACATTGATATTACGATTTAATTTGTGTGGAGTATTTAGCATCAAAAAACACAATTTTGCAGTAAGATTTTTTTCTTTGTTGAAATAAACGTAAAACGGCAACTAATAGACAGAATTATAAACAAAAAACACATAATATTTTTAGTAAGGGGCAACCTCTTTTACCAAGCTGAAATAAAAAAAGATTACGAAATCCGAAAAAGCTTGAAGTTTAGTTGAAAAGTAAATATAAAAAATGTGATAGTAGTTAATCATGTTAACAGAGTACAATTAATTTGTTTTTTATAGTTTAAAACTTTTCAATATCACTTAAAACAACGCGTTTAATCAAAGATTTTTTATATTTTTATCGTAGACTTTAAAGATAATACAGACAGAAACAGTTACAATAAATATTCTACCTTTTTTTCCAGAGTTTAAAAAATCGTATGTTTCGTTTAGTAACAATATTTTGAACAAAAATTTAATATAACCGGTGAATTTAAATATGCAACCATATCATTTTGCTTTATTCTCATATTTTTTATAAATAAAGTGTTTTGTAATTGTTTAAAAAATGTTTTTTTTTGCATTAAGTTGTAGGGTGTTTTTCGAAAAAATCTCGATTCAGGTAACGAGTTTTTAGAGAAAAATTTACAAAGTTAGAAACAGTTCCACATAAGTTCTAAATAATAAAACAAAAAAGTATATCACGTATAGCCATTACCGCATAAAAAAATATTATGGATTTAGAAAGATAATTTTAAATTTATTTTTTTTGTGCATTTTTTTGCTTCTTGCAATTTAAATTATTGGTACACTTTGTATACCTCTTTTTGGTATTCCTTGCGGAAAACGGCAAAACAAAAAAGCGAAAGTGCCGCAATCTTTAGTATTTATTTTAGCTGACCAGTTTTTATACCGTTCAACTTTACGTGACTGAGCTGTTCCTTGTTTATTTCTTGTAAGTGTGTCATTTCGTATAGGCAAAAGCTGATGCAAAATCTAAGCTTGTTTTTAAAGCGCACATGCATTTAACTATGCCAAATATAGTTTCAACAGTCGCGTAACGCATCAATTAAAAAATGTTAGAAATATTTATTGTATTATAAAATACAAAAAAAAATGAAGACTTAATCTATTGTTTCTGTAAGGAAAAATTGTCGTTTAACAAAAAAATACAAAAGTTGTAGTTTTTCGTAACTGAAAACATTATCAGGGAAGTTGCATCTTTTAATATTACAGGTTTTACAATTTTGTGCGTATTTTACCGTCTTTGATGTTTACTTAGCAAAGAAAAGTATGAAATGATTACCTAAAAAAGAATATATAAAAACTCGTGTTCTTAAGTACTAACACAAGCATAAAGTGTCATTAGGTAAACACGGAAAAGCGGTTATTATGTATTTGCAAGTGTTTTGCAAAAAAGTAAAGTAAAGTTACGTATAGCAAAAACGTTGCAATTTTGCCGTACTTAAGCCTGATAATTGACGACAATTGAACAAGTGTTCTTAAAATGTACTCTCGTTATAAGATTTTTTTTTACAGTCTGACGGAAAAAAATAATAAGCGGTTAATAGAAGACGCAAAAAAAATTGTTTGATTGTACTTTATGTAACAAATATACGAGTTTATATCTAATTTAATTGTGTTATCTAGTATAATTTTATCTAAGTATTATTCGCAAAATATAAACATTTTTTGTAAAAAATATATGCAAAAAAAGTGCATAAAGACTATTACTACGCAAAATCAAGCAGATAAAAAACAGGGGTAGTAGATTTTTTTTACAAAATAGCAATTTTCATATTATTTTTATCCATCTTCCGGTTTAAATTGCACTCTTAATCGTTGTAAAAAAACAAAAGACCAAAGAATCAGTATAGTATGTCAAAAATCCGTTTTAATTTGCTTATTATAATACTTAGTTTAATCTTATCTTGTAAAAATTTTTCTAAAAAGCTATAAAAATCATGTCCGTAGTGAGTGAACAAATTTTTTTATACGTAAAGGTTTAATTTTTAAAAAAAACTAAACAGCCTTTGTAAGCTTTTCATCTTGTATTAATTTTTACCTTTTATACTTTAACCGGTATAAAAGGCTTAAAGAACTTAATTATTCTTGTTTTGCTA
>JAQFYM010004058.1:0-16635 GCA_034694785.1 Agrenia bidenticulata | reverse complement strand
TACAGCCCCGTTATAATTGTGTGTATCTTACTTGCCGCACCGTATTGCAAATGCGCCCGTCAAAAATCCATTTGTTTTTAATGCATAATCGTAGCAGTGTACGTATACATATTTTTTTTTAAAGCGCATGCAAATTTTATAACAAAGACTTTTCAAAAATATTACCAAAATGTCTCCGTATTCTATTACTATTAAAAATCTTTTTTTAAGTAAAAAAGTAAATATACATTTTAAGACGCACAAATAGGAAAAACGTACTGCCTCCAGTTTCTTTTATAATACAGCGTTTTCTTACTGTTATATTCAGTAGCTTTGCAGCACTTTATGGTTTCAAAACTACCCCATAAAACATTTTTGAGTTTTACAATATCGCGTATTAAAACGCACAAGACAATTTTTTTTGTTCCACTTAAACATATGTAGTCTTAAAAATGAATTTGCCATGCATTAACTAAATAACAACGCATAGTTTTTGTATCTACCTGTATCAATTTTCTTGAGGTTTAAGCGTTAGGCCGTGTCTTTTTATATTTTTCAAAAACGTTTTTGTCTCAAAAACGTTTTTAACAAAAAAAGTTTTCGTCTTTTTTTCAGAAACGTTCTTACACAGATCTTTTAAAAAACATGCATGTCTTTTTTTGCAAAAAAATAGAAAGTAAACACGTTTTAAAAAGCCTTGTCTTTTTTGAAACGTATTTTTACCGTAAAAACTGTTTCTTATGTCGTTTCATTTTTCAAAAACAGGTATTTTTAATTTAAACACGTTTTTGAAATGTTAAATTCTTTTCATACTTTTACAGGGTTTTTTTTTTAAAAATCAGAGAAAAAAGTTCGGTTTGTTTCTTTTTTGTGTTTACTAATCTTTTTTGATACTATGCAATTATATCATGTTTACATTCGTTTGTATTCTTATTTACAATTTTATTGATTTTTTTGCAAATTTGGCTTCGTATTTACTTAAAAGTACATATTGCATTTATGTTTATTCAATATATCTGTCAACTTTTAGACGTATAAGATCAAAGATTTATATTCAAAAACATTTTCTAACCATACTTTTACCACGCCTAAAGTAAAAGGAGGTCTCAGAAACGTTTTACGAATACGTATAAATTGTTCTTAGCCCTTTAAGTCGTATTGTTTCATTTTTCTACCCGTAACTAAATCAATGGATCTATTTTGTATTTACAAGATTTTTTATTTAAATGCACTGAAATGAGGACTTGCTCATCTTTGTTTAAGATTAATACAAAGTTATTGTTATATATCGGTGTTTAAAATATAGAATAGTGGTAGTTTATTATGTATATTACTTTTAAGTGGTGTATTTTTGTCCTTTTTTTTCTTTCCCATAAAATGACAGATGACACTGAAGAAAACGACGAATTTATGGTAAAATCAGAGTATATTTGTGACGACAGGATAGCCAGAGGGAATATACAGACAGATCAATGTGAAGGATGGGACGTTCTTTAAAAATATTTTCGCTGATACTTTTGTCTCAAATACAGGTATGAAAAAAAGATTTAATACTGCAGAGGATTCTATTACTTTTTCATAACCAAAAATTATATCAATCTTATATTGAAGTATAAAAATCGGAACATTGTAAGAAAAAATGAAAAAAAATCATCCTATAAAAAAGTTAAATGCTAAAACCTTAAATTAATATTTTGCTATTTATACCTATTTTGCTTTGGTTTCAGTAATTAGCTGCAAAGAAGCATGGTCGAAAAATGAGATTTCACAACCTGGAAATAAAAAGCTAATAAGCTATAAACAATAAAACGAAATTAATCAAGTTATTGATATAACGGAACCAGCTGACTATTTAAATAGAAAAAAAAAATAATCTGCCAAAATATGTAGTTTCTTGACAAAGAAGACTCTTATGTTATATGATCCAAAAAGAAAAATAGCAATAGATAAAAGTATTATGCCCTACAAAGGGAATTTAAAAAACAAAGCATATTCCCACTTAGAATCACACTCCGGAGAAATTAAGATATATACAATAGCAAATTCTCTTAGTGGTCTCTGTTTGTCCCAAAGAATATGTTCGCACAAGTCTACAATAAAAGGAATCTATGGTGATCTTTAGATCATACTTACGTGAAAAGCAAAATGTTATATTTATGGACAATTTCTATACAAGTATACAGGTGCGCGAATAACTACAAAAAATAAAATTTATACATGTGGCACAATAAGAAAAGTTAGAGGTGAACATAAAAAGTTTGATAAAACATGTAAAAATATTAAAAAAGTCGAGGCAGTATGTATTCAAAAAAATGGAATAAATTTACTGGCTTTTCATGATAAGAAATTGTCACAGTATTATCGGATTTTCATAATTATGTATTTATCAGACATAAAAGTAAAAAGAGGGCGATGAATGTAAGCCTGCCTATGTGCGTTTGATATTAAAACGTTAACATATAGAGCTAAGATCGGATGTATCAATATCTTACCAATTACAGTTGTTCACGCCAGGGTAGAAGATGGATTACACCATTTACTCTCTATATAGTTAGTATATTTATATGCAATGCCTATATTCTATACAATAAATCTAAAGAAGACCCTAACAGTCACTATAATTATATGTTAGCTATATTCTCACACTTTAAAACTAAAGCTTACCACCCAAGAAACCATTCAACAGATTAAAATTTGTCAAGATTTACAGAAACAAGATCAAGATGCTCTTATTGTAAAGAAAAAAACCATACAAATGTAAAATGTGATACTTGTGTGATTTTTTTTTTGTATAAGAGATTGTGTTTGCGTTTTACATACCTATAATAATCTACATAGTTTACCAGGAAGGAAATAGTAGTATGAATATAAATTCGTATATAAATAGTGACGATTAGTAATAAAAACACAACACATAATTATGGTTTTAATCTTATATGCTGTAATCATAGTTTCTTTTGTTTTTTAAATTTATTCACAACTTCATGTATATCATACTTTTAATTTTTATTGTGTTTATTCAACCTTTTATGTTTTCTTTGTTTTTATCTTCCCGCTTTATATATCAGCATTTACTTTTTCTAGTTATAATACAAAGATACTGAAAACGTAGAATGGCTATACAACTATACATTCTAATATAAATTATCATTCTTCGACAAGTATTCAGAGGTATCAACATGTATACAGATTTCTCAAATTACTTGGGATTTTTTAGCAGCATTGTTTGTCTGAAAAGGGGGTAAAACTTGCAGGTTTTAGGACTTTTTTGTAATAAAAAAGACAAATGTGTGTTTTTTTAAATACAGTATTTAAAAAACACCAAAAAACGTTTTTATAACGTAATAAAAGACAAAAGTGCGTCTTATTTAGAAACTGTTTCTTTAAAACGTTTTTAACGCAAAAAAAGACAAAAAGGCTTTGCCAAAACCTTTTTTAGTAAAATTTTGTACTAAATCGTTGATGGCAGTATAAAAAGACAAAAAATTTTTACGAAACGTTTATAATAAACACATTTAGCCAAAAACGTTTTTCAAAAGCACGTGTTTGCAAAATAACGAACGGCCTTCAGCTAACAAAGTTGGCATTGCTTGTGATATCTAGACGTGCAGGTTGTGGAATCAGACCGCTAGAATTTTTTTTCGTAATAGAAAAAAATTATCAAATTACGAATAGCAGACCCATATTACAAAAAGAAATTTTATTATTGTTTTTTTGTAACGTTTGTTAGTTTTTATGAAAACTTGTATTAATCATTAAACTGATTTATAGCGTTCACACTTATTTTTTTATACAGCTATTACACAAATAGTTGACTTTTTTTTGTACTAAATATAAGTAAAATAAATTAGAAGGTTTGTTTAATATATTTTTATAAAAGAACACTACATTTCAACGTTAAATTGTTACAATACCTTTTAATCTTATAAAATTTTCTTGGGGTTTTTCTCTTTAAAAAATACTTTATACACGATTATTTTTATTTTTTTTACGCAATAGTGATCCAAAAGAATTATATATATTTTTGCACAAGTGCGTTTTAAATGCGCAAAGAATTACAAATTCGTGTATAAAACATATGGGTTAAATTTTTAAGTAAACTTTTTTGCGCTTTGTTTTTTTCTCCTTGTATTATATATGCCAACCAGAAATAACATGCGTTCAAACATATTTATACGCCAAATTTATTTTTAAAGTCGTGATATAAATAAAAGTTATTTTTTTAATGACAAATTCGGTTCAAAAAAATGTTTTTTATGCAAGAAAAACAGAAAGTGCGACTAAAATTTTAGCAAAAAAACCCAAACTTTTATCATATATATTGCAGTGGTTACAAAAACAACATAAATTAGAATTTTAGAGTTTATGCACTTATTTAACAAAAACAGGAGTTTTTGTAAACCAGATACATATATGTTTTTTACGCCAAAGCTTAATACGTCATTTAAAGAGCACTATGCTCAAATGTAAGTATTTTTTTATATATATATTATACTGAACGAGCAGCCTCAAACACAACAAAATATCAAAAAAATGTTTTTATAAAATTGCCTATTTTCTAAAGCAAATTTTTCGGCTTGAATGGCTCTGCATACTATAAACTCGTAATGCAATAATTATGCCAAGAGTTCAAAAAACAAATTTATAGTCACTAACAAACTAGGTATATTGCATGTTTTACGACAATATTTTACCGTTACCTGGTATTACTTTTTTGTTTTACCGTTAAATACCGGTAACTTAGATTTGTACATGTCGGACTTAACAAATATTATGCTGAACTAAACTATGATTTTTTTTTTTGTATACACATATTATAAAACTATATGTATTACAATTATGCGTGTAATGTGTTTTGTCATTTACTAAGAGACTGGATTCCGTGAGAGTGCATTTTTACTATAAAATGTTAGAATAAAGTTTCCCGTGGATAAAAGAAATAAAAAGTACGGTAATAAATGTAATCATTTATCAGTTAAATGCGGTTCATTTATTTTCTATGGTTTTAAAAATCTATAGTTACTTACCCTACTTTTTTTTATATGTTTTTGTGGCAATTTTTTAACAATTTGTAATTATGTCGTGTCTTTTAAGTGTAATAAAAAGTTAAGTGTACCCTTTTATGTAACTAAAACTAAAAAACGACTTATATATGCATATAGTACAGATAACCTTGTTGTTAATATTTTAAAACTAAAAAAACTTATAAAAGAGCACTAAAGTGTAACTTAGTTTTGAAGTTAATGTTGTGTTAAACCGCTTATGTAAGTCAACCAAAAAAATACATGCTTTTACGAGAACTTTCGTTATTACAAAAATTTACTTTAGTATAAGGCTCTCTTTCGGGTAAAATATCCGAAAAAAAAATATTTTTGTACACAAGGAGGCATTTATTAGCGGGTAAATTCTGGTCGAAAAATCCTAGGATGCGTTTTTTGTATGATAAATTTACCCGTGAAATTTGTTTTCCGGGAAAAAATAAACAAATACTTGTCATATTTTACTAGCTAATTTAGCCGCTAAATATATAGTTGTTGCATAAGATTTTACTCACGGCTTTTGTTGGTATTATAAGGGACAAAATTCCGGCATTTTTAGTTCCGTTTTAAGGCATGTAGAACCGCTAAATGGTCCTCATGTACAGAAAAAATATTTGAATACTGGTAAACAAGCAAAAAAGAGTATACATGGTTATGTACACAAAAACATATCAATATAAATAATTTTTGCATAGTAGTTCTAAATATAAAAAAACAATAAATGGATAAGAGCATTACATAAAGGATGTAACGTAAAAAACAGGGTGCATCATGAATAGCTTGCATAAATAGCAGTCTGGATACATATTCTATCACATTTGGTTTTTTATTAAATGCATAGCGAAATTTTTTTTATCGGCGCAAAAATGGCTTAAATGTACTTTTCTTCATGTATTTAAGTTAAATATATAGCATGTATAGTTCTTTTAGTTATATTAGGTAAGTGCTTACTTTACCGCACAACATTTAGTGATTACAGTAACTCGTCTAGATTTTGTTTGTAATTGTAGCTGCATATATTGATGCTGCAGTAACTGTACGACAGATGAGTCTATGTCGCAAAATATTAATACATTTTGTTATAGAAATAACTGCTTGTTTGTTTTTTTTTTAGTTTGATATAGCGCAAAAAATTGATTTAAACAGTTTTAGGTAAATTTTAGTTTTTAACGAATTAACTGAATAAATCTTTTGTATTAATTCAGTAACCATACCGAAAAATCAAATCTTAGAGATTGCAGTCGGGAATTATACCAGTAACAGAAAATTTCGCACATATAATGTTATCAGAAATACCGTTTTCATATGCTTTTTAAAACACGTTCTTAACAGAAACTGTTATTTAAAAACTAATTTTATATACTAGTACAAGCTTTTACTGCATATGTCAAATATGTATTTTTTTTTAAAAAATATGTGCCAGGATTTATGAATACGTTAAAAAAAATTCACGCGTTTTTAGAAAGTGTTGGAATATTGTTTGCTGTTTCAAAAAAGCAGAAAACCATTTTGAAAAAGTAAAAAATGAAAACCAAATATACGGCAAAAATATTGCGTTTAAAAGCATTAAAAATGCACGAAAAAATTGCAAACAATAATTGCTATTTTATAAAGAAATAAAGCGCCCAGTTGTTACCCGCTTACACACTGAAAAATGCTTTTTATTAAGAAGCAAAAGTGCATCTATACATGTATTGTATAGTTATTGCTTATTAAGTGTAATATAAAAAAATCTTTTTAAACTAAAAAATCCAAAATTTATGTTTTTTACGCTTGCAAAAAAATTTTCAAATATAAAAACAAAAATACAATCTAAATGTGTTTCTTATAATACGAAATAAAAAAAAAAAACAAGATTTTTGTTATCTGTTTATGTTTTTACAATGGATGTATTTTCTTACGTCTTTGAAGGAAGGCAGCGTTCACATCTATATTTTTTAACTGTAAGATTTTTTTTTGCCCTATTTGTTTTCTAAGAGAACATACAAAAAAAATTGCCTGCAAAAACTATAGCAAAAAAAAATGATTAACAGTTTTCATTTGCATTACCTCTCAAACATTTTTTGAGTTATAGAAGTGAGTAATTTGTTGAATAACAATGCAAATAAAAAAAAGACAACCATTTTGTTCGGCCTCTAGTAGTCGATAAAATACAAGCAATCAAAAACTAAATAACAAAAAAAAAATCTTCGCGACCCAAAAAAAATATTGCACTTCAAAAATGGTTCACAATCTATAGTTAAGGAAACGCAGCCCTTATTGAAAAAATATGGCATTGTAAAAATATTTGTCTTTATCTAGCTTGTTAGATCCTTTTTTTAAAAATGAAGTTCCTGCCTGTAAATTATTAAAAAGCTGCCCAAATATAAAAAAAGTTATCTATGAAGTTTTTGTAGAAAAAAACAGAACAATTACTTCATACAAGATACTATTATATATAAACTCTTTTGGTAAGATTATTCTGAGTATCATTTTATAAACTGCATTAGAAATATAAAATAGGATAATTGTAAAATAAGTTAAAGAAAATCCGATAGATTTTGTAGAAGATTAAAAAGTTCGTTTAACAATTTAAAGTAACTTGCAGTATATTTTTTTTGTTTTTTCAGACTCAAGGTTCAATTGCAGATCGGTTTTTTGGCCTCGGGGCTAATAGTTAGTAATTAACGTAATAGACTTACAAGACCAAACGTAAATACATGTATTTAATAAGAATAAATTTTCTTAGTACGTACATAAATTTAAATGAGTTTATATTTTTATTGTGTTATTTTTCGATTTTTTACAAAATTACAGAAATAAACTTTATTTTTATTTTTTGAAAATTGCAACCTTATCACTTACAGCTCACATTCAAAGAAACAATAACTTAGGATTCCGTGTTTACTTAATATAATTTTTTTTTATAATGCAGAATATTTTTTTAAAGTTCTACTAATAGCTAATATTCTACAGAGATACGCTAAATTGCATATTAGCCATATAGGCGAAATAAAGCCGACGCTTATCTGTTACCGGATGCCATAACAGGTTGGTGAGACTTAACCTATCGACAATTTTTTGTTATAAGTTGCGTATTTTTTAAAGACAGTATTATGGGTTTCGTTGCAGCGGGGAAAAAAAACATGTATGGAATAAAATAAAAAATGAAAATACCTTTACCTTATAAAAATTTATTATGAATTTCTAATTTTTGTTTTTTTTTTAATTTTCATTTTTAGTATCCAGGGGTATACTTTTTACTCCTTGAATCATGCGCACAAAAATTTACCGGAAGAACAAGTCGTACGTATTTTGACGCCTATCTTCAGTGTAGGTGTTTTTTGAATTTCTATTTTGCCAGATTTAGATGTTAGAAAACACCGACTAAAATATAAGTAAGGGGCATTCACGATGTTTTTCATACGTTTCTTGTTTATAGAACAATTTTTTTATTTAAAAGAGGACGAGCAGTACTCGCACTGAAATCTCTGTTTCTTACTTGTATTATTATGATAAATTAGTTTACGGTATATTTTTTTTACGTTAAAAAGTTTAATATATATTTTTTTATGCACAGTTTATTCGTGAATCCTTTTTTTTTACTCTAAATATAAAAAAAAAACATGTTCTGTGCGTCTTTTTTTTAAAAAGATATAAACATGATATATTGTAACATATATCTTGTTTGTACATATATTCGATAATAATTACGTTTGCTGTCTTGTATTATTGTTTATTTTGTAATTTATAGCGTATAGGAATTCATGGATAAATACATTAGATAAACGCAGTAATAAAATTTATCCATTTGCAAATATCTGTCAGCGGCAGTGCCTTACAGGTAAAGAATCGTCCTGGTGCCCACGCGGTTCCGAGGATTCCTGGATAAATTGTAATTTTTTGCATATAAAGGGATCCCGGGAAATTCAATGTAAACCCCGGGAATTAAATGATTTTTTGTAGAGAAGAAAACAGCAGCGATGTGGTTTTTGTGGTGGTTTTGATAATTCAAAGATATAAAGAAGATTTACAATGCCAAAAAAATAAAAAAATTTAAAGTCAATCTAAGAAAATATTTATAATGAAAAAACGGTATGCGACAATTTATTTATTTTTCGAAAATACAAGTTTAATAATGGCGCCAAAATTTTTTTGTGCAATTTAACAAACACACATGCATGTATCTAAAAAAAAAAAAAGAAAATTAGAGAAAAAAATTGATTTAATAATTTTGGCTAAAAAGCAAAAGCAGCAATACTACATTATATCGAAAATTTACAGTAAAACTTATAATACATAAGCATATACAACTTGCCTATAAGCAGTGGACGATCGCTTCTTTTTTTAAGGGGGTGGGGTGGGTGGGCGTAAAAATTTATCCGATTATTTTACTAGGCAAAATAAAACTGTCTTTATTTTTATAGAAAAAATACATGATAGAACGTTTTTTTTTGTATTTTTTGCTTATAAAAAAATTAAAAATATTTTTTTATTTTAATTACCTAAAGTAAAATAAATACGGTTTATTTTATATTAATCATAGGAAAAAGCAAAAATAATTGCTTGCAGCTGCATTATATATAGTTTACTACAGAATGTTTCAATGCAAATACATTGCCGTTGTTTGATTATACCAAAAATGCACAAAAGGTTTATTAAAAGACTTCTTACATAAAAATAAGCAGAAATATGGTTTTCGTCAACTATAGAACATTTGCATATATACATTATTAAAGAAACTGGCTGTAAATTTGTTATTTATCGCTTTAAAACTTTAATGGCATCGTTCCATAAAAAAATACATATATAAAAAATTGTTCACAACACAAAAACTTGATTCATAACTAAAATAAAACCTAAAAAACAACTGCAAAAAAATTGCAAAGTATTATACAAATGTAATGAGGGTTTTAGCAAATTAATATTGGCGCGTTTTAGAATTCATACCTTGCGAATGTTTTTTGAACGCTCAAAACGTCTAATATTAGTTTTTTTGTTTAATGACGCAAAGAGCACTGTAAGCAAACACATGCTTGTCTAATAAAAAAATACAAATACAGCTATGCATTTTAAAAAATTTTTTTGCGATCGTAGTCACGTTTTACTATAGATATAGGTTGTGTTTCTAAATTGGCATATATGCTATAATTTACGCTTTTTGCAGTAAATTCAGTAAAGCTTTATGAAGTTGGTATAATAAACACATCTTTTTTGCAAGTTAAATTTTATTATAAACAAAAACTCCTAAATTTAGAAATTGTAAAATTTTAGCCTTTAACTATATTTTTTTTTCTGTATAAATTTTTTTAACTTGTTTTCAGAATTAACTTTTTTGTGTTTTTGCTACGTTACCAACATATATTTTATTTGTAAAATCTGCTTTTTTACTTTGACCTTCCCCACAATATGTTTTAAATGCTGCTTTCGGAAAATTAAAAAAAAATAAAAAAACACAAAAAAACATAAATTTAACACTGCTGTTGTGCGTTCCTGTGTTTAAAGATGCAATGTTTTTTTTTAATTTATATTTGATCAACATGTTTTTATTATCTTGATAAAATAATTAAGACTAATATTATTATTTTTTAAACCCATATTAAATTGGTTTTTTCATTTTATGCAAAAAACCGTGAAATTATGTTGTTTTTGAATATACACAATATTATGCGTTTTTTTGCATGTGTTAAAAGTGGAAATAACACCGAAAGCGGCTACATTATTGATGCTTGAATGTATGGTAAATTATGATATGTGTAGTATAATCAAAATTACTTTATGAGCAAAATGTTATTTAGTACACAAATACAACAATTTAGTACACTAGTATGTGTTTTACACTAAAGTTTATTAACCATGTTATACTAAAAAACTTACTCTTAAATATTTTTTTCTATATTCGATCGGTCTATTCTCAAAATAACAATTAAAGCTGTGTTATCTATCAAAAATTAAAAAAACAAAATTAAAAAGTATTTCATTAGAGGCTTATTGCTTTTTATGTTTTAAGTTAATAATCAGTAACTAAAAATTTTAATTCCGTAAATCCATTCTTCTTGTACCAAATATACTTTTATTTTCTGCTTTTTTGCGACGCAAAGCGGATATGCTTTACAACGACAAAAACACCATTAAAGCATATGATGTATTTTAAAGATAATCTACAGTCATTTTTACACTTTTTGGACCTTTGTTGCGTTGTGTAGTTTAATCGCGATTTTTTATATGTTTTAATATATATAGTTATATTCTTAAATTTTATTAAACGTGAAATATTTTTGTTTACTTGCCATATGATTTGTACCCTATTTAAACAGATTTGTTGCATAGAAATAAAAATCAGAAAGTTAGTCTAGGTGATATTTTACTTTTATCATTATTAAGTTAATTATGCATAGTCAGCGGCAAATATAATTTTATGCAGTGTGAGTGTCATTTTTCTCATGCGATCTAGACAACAAAATGCAATGTTGTTATACGGTTTATAAATTTTCTAAGCCAACCTTTGGTGACAAACTTTAAAATTTATACATACATTTTTAAAAATCGAACAAAGCTATAACAACGTTTTTTATATTTTTTTAGTAGGTGTTCTATACACTTAACTCTTTTTTGTATTTCGATAATAAAAGAAAACTGCTTTTTGTTGTAAAATAATGCATGAAAAATGAAGTGCCGACCGCTACGCATTCAAAAACAATGATAGACCTGTAAAGCAGATAAATTTGCTTGTCAACATGCCGTATATATTTAGAATATCTTTTAAAGCTTTTTTGTATTTTGATGTAATCAAATTTGAAATTAATACTTTTTTAACAAATAAACTTACTTTAAATTTGCTTTGGGCATTTGGTTTATTATTTTGTTGTATTATAATATATTCTTAGACATTGCATAATTTGTTTTCAATACATATTCGATAAATGTTTTTAACCTTGACAAAAATATAGGTGAGGTTAAAAATGCAGTAAAATATACATGAATTGTATGGTAAAAAGAATGACCGCGACAAAAAAACCGACATAACTGTACATTTTTGTTACATAATCATCTTTAAAACTTTCAAAAACGTTTATACACAAAAATATTATATTTGTTTAAAGATGCAACCTTTTTATGTTTTTACTTTTTTTGCTGTTTTTTTTTGTTGTATTATATTAAGTTTGTTTGTAATTAGAGTCCTGCACATAAATGCCGTATAGGCAACGTCTTTTGCATTTAAAAAACAATTAGTTTTATACGGATACTATGCGTTAATACATTTTGCCTAAATCTTTTTTAAAAGCACGTGTAAAAAACAGCTCATATATCAATGTCTTTTAATTGTGTAATTTCGTACCAAAATGTTTTTTTGTTTAAATAAAATCATGTAGCCACGCGAAAAACGCAATCAAATACGAAAAAATATTAAATTTGCAAATAAACACACAAAAAAAACATTTATTAAAACACAAAATAAAAGAATACCGTAATATAAGAAATGTCATTGACGAAAAATACAATAAAATCGAGCATTGCCTAATATTATGCAGGCAAGTCAAGCGTTGTTGTTTTTTTTTTTACTGCTTAGTGTAAGGAAAAACGAATAATTTTTATATGTCGTAAATAACATTTTCTTGCCGGAAAGGCAAAGAATTATTATTTTTATATACATAAATCTATCTATATAAAAAAATGCAGTAAAAGCATTGTTTTACAATCAAGATGAATGTGATTTTTCTTGCTTTAAAAATTTCTTAAGTATTTATCTGTAAAAAAATAGCGCGACCACCCCTAATGCTGTAGAGTATTTTTTAAAGTTTAAAACTTGTAAAAAAGTTGTAAATCTTGTTGTTTGGTGATTGCAACAGTTTTGTTGTTTTATTATGCTTTTTCACATAATAATTATGTCGTTCGATTTTGGTGCTGTTTTACCATTAAATATTACTTTTACTTATCTGAGCTAATTTTTGCAGATTTCGGGTATATTCAAACTAAAATTATCTTTAAAAAAAATATGTAGCGTAGCAAAGCGTTTTGACTCAAAGCATTACAAGATCAAAGATCGAAAATTTAAACCTTTTTTATATCGTATTTTTTAAATTTAAGCAAGGAGTTGTTCTAATTTATAGCATTTCTGCTTATTTCATAACAAATAGAGAAATAGTAGCTAGCACTTTTATATATGCAGATCTATATTTTAGTACCAAAACCTATAGTTTTTTGATCCCCTATATAGGTTGGTTTTTGTAAAATTAGATATCAAAATAAACATATCCAGGATAATTTATATATCGCTAAAAGATTTTACCCGCCATGTTAAAATACACAAAAAATACAAAACATTTGTATACCATACGCTACAGATTTCTTATCTGTAACATTAGCTTATATTAAATCTTTTTTCCTGCCCTGTGTATACTAAACTAAAAAATAAAAAATAAACAACTAAAAAAACGCTAAGATTATGAAATAAAATCATTCAATATGTTTTAAAAATACTTTCTGTACACTTGACTTTTTTATATTTACGTTTAGGTAAAACTGTTTAGGCAACAACATTACTCAATTGCGGTATTCTAAAAATATTTTATTTAATTCGAATTATTTTTTAAAATGCTAGCATTTCAGAGTTTGTACTGTATTGCATAACCTCGGCATTAAAGCAGTAATTATTTTTAAGTGTAGTTTTATTGTTTTTTATATATAAAAAAAGATTTTTTTTTAAATATATAAAAAAAAGTTAGTCTTTTTAGGTATGTTCATTTTCTTTTTACTTGTGGATTTTTAAAAGCAACTCTATGAAGTGAACGATATATGTGTTTCATACTTAACAATGACCTACAAAAATATTACCTAAGGATACAGTTATATCCCCAAGCGAGCATTTTATGGATAACTATCGTCAAAAGAAGACTAGTGACATACAAAAAATGTGAGACAAAAAGAACAAAAAACAGGTAAAAAAATATTGAATTTCATTTTTTACATTTGAAAATACAGAAGTCATTTTTTATGATTTATAAACGAAAGTCACTCACTTTTGATTACTAATCACACCTTTTTTTGCGTTTTTTCACATAAACGTAAAAAAGCGCGCATGACGCAATACGACACGTTTTCATCCTTCCGAAACATCGACAGAGGGACAAAAATAAAAATAGAAAAATGATCAGATATTCTTTATTTAGGTAGAGATGCGTATAACCATACCCAAAAGCCATACAATTTTGTACCATATAGTTCCTTAAAGATACAATGAAACATGCCATACATTTCAAAACGCTTTTTGCATGATACTACGCAATATAAAAAAAAGTTAAATTTATCGATGTATTTTTTAGGCGTAAAACCTGACAGGAATTAGTCATTTCTGTATATATATATATATTCCAATAATAAAACACGAACTACAAGCAGCTTAACACCAAACCTTTTTTACTATATAGTAGGTAAAATATTTAATATAAAGTTCGTAAAAAGTGTTATCGTAACTATAATTTGTTACAAACACATTTTTTTTTTACAAAAATAAAATTCTATATCTGTACCGTATATTACATCGTAAAAGAAACAGCAATGTTCTGAAAAATAAGGGTTAAAAAAATTGTCTCTTATAAGCTTAAAATAAAACAAGATGTAATGTTTCAAGTAATAAAACTATTACTAAGTGAGCGATTACTAACATCGGAAAGTTGGAACCCCTATTATTTGCGATATACAAAAAAGTACAAGAGCAAATATAGAATATAAAAAACAAGGATAAAATAATCGTGTCCATTAATAAAAGTCCTTATGTTTATGAGAAAGCAAAATATTTAACATGAATATATCATTCATTTTTGAAATTTTACGTGAAAAAATAAACATAAAAGTAAAACAAAAAATAAAATAAACGTAAAATTATTTGCTGCAGTAACGCCAGGCATAACTATAAAATCATTTTTGTTTATAGATAAAATTGCATCAATACTTATTATATTCACGAAATTTCAAAAACTGTTTATACTTGACGGACGGTCTTTTTAAAAACATAAAAAAGTCATATTTAAATTTTTTAAGCAGACCCTACCTTTACTGGTAAAATAACCTTACCAAAACGCCTCTTCCGCAATGATTTTTTATCGGACCCCATACTGAAGTAAAATAAATACGCTAAGTTTTGACAATTTAAAACCACATGGTATTTTTTATTTATAAACTAACTTTTTCGAAAAAAAAACTTGCGGCACAGGCATGCAATATTGTTTTAAAATATAAAAAAAAATCCGTTAATATACAATTTAAAATTTGATTAAGTTAATTTCAGAAACACATTTCTAAAAAAAATCATGTTAAATTATAAAACATAATTGAAATGCTCGTGATAAAAAAAGCAAAAATAATAATTGGCATTTACATTTAAAAAAAATGTATTTGGATAAAATAAATTATTTGTATAAAAGAGTTTTGAACTTAAGTTGTTTTTAAATAGCTTATAAACTGCACCTGTCGCAACCAAAGATAAAGGGGACAATATTTTTAATAAATTTATTCTTATATGTCTTTTTTTATTGTAATCAATGTGTACTTCTTGTACATGATTGAGCCCTTCAAAAGTATTTATCACCTGGTTAAAACTCGATTCATTTTCTTGTATGGTATCAGAACTAAAATTCTGTATATACCCGGCTCTTAAAAACCCGAAACAAATTATTGATGCTGGTAATTTTTGCTAGCCATCATCAATCCAATTAATAAGATCATTATTTGCTAAAGGCTTTGCTCTAAATGTATTGTTAAAATTTTTGTAATCATCTATTAGTTTTTTGGCCCAGACGTGCATTAATCTATCCTTAAGAGGCGTATTTCATGATATATCAGCGGGCTGTGCAATACCAGTCATTCCTACTGGTATTTTCATTAGATATATGCTCTGTCGAGAGGCCATATCAAGCACGTCAGTCGTCCAGTGTGCTATAAACTCGTCTAATAATACAATAATTGATTTCCCAGAACAGCTAACAAAAATGTCAAACTTCCATTTACCCATTATTCGGCTTGTAAACTATCCCTTTTTATTTGAGAATATTTTTGTTTTATCTTTGGTCATATCATCTTGAATCAACTTAAATATTCTTCTTCAAATCCATTGTGGTTCTCATCATTAAATCTACTAATTTCAGGCTTCGTTGCTGGCACCCCTTTAAAATTATGTATGGATCTTTTTTGAAGCCCTTTGAAGAACCTATAAGCAGAACTGCCACTCTCTCTTTTTCCTTTTCGCCAGATTTTACCCACACTGTCTTCTCACCAATTGAGTTTATAGTCTTTTTCGCCAAAATTAGTACATAATTGCAGTTTGATCTGCGTTCCATATTTCATCTACCCATATATAATCATTTTATGCTTTTAACCTCATTTACAAAGTCAATAAAAACTGGATCATCTTCAGTTGAAAACTTCTGTCCCTGATGTGTTTTTGATCTGATCGTTAAAGCATTTTTATGTAAAAACCTCTTTATCCATGACTACCTGCATGTAAAATATAGGTATTCCTGTGTTTTGGTACACGTATGAGCATTACAGTTCACCCATTTTTTAAAAAAATAATTAAGCAGTTTTTACACCCATTTTTTTATTAGAATAAATTTTAAAGATTTTCCCTTCTTATATGGAC
>JAQFYM010004057.1:0-16638 GCA_034694785.1 Agrenia bidenticulata | reverse complement strand
CTGTTTATATTGAAAAAAAGACATAAATGTTTAAACATTATTTATTTTTTTTTATGAAACATAAAAAACACTTTTACTTTTTCAAAAACACTTTATAAAAAAAGTTCGTTTAAAACAAGAACAAACGAAACGATTAATTTTTTCTTTTCTAATTTAATACATTGCTAGATTTTTACTTAGTTTACGTATATTTGTAGTTTAAAATTTAAGCCAAAGTTTTAGTCGAAAAAAAATTTTCACTGAGAAAAAAAGGTAATAGTGAAAAATGTATTAACGCAAATGTTAAAAATTATTTTTTTTATTACATTACAAGTTTTTTGCTTTTTATTTAGCGTGGCTTCTACATTTAAGTGTCAAAAAGTCTAAAATATACTAACCCAAAAAGCTTTTTGTACTTTAAAATGACATTAATGAGTATTAACGTAACGTATTATACAAAGGCCTAAGGCAAAGCTGGCGCATAAATTTAGGATGGAGGGGTAGTCTGTGTTTTTATACGAACACGCTCAGATACATAATTTATATTTTTATCTGTTAACTGTGCATTTTTGAGCCCAAATCGCTCGAATTTTGGTTGTTCGAATTTACTTTTTGTAAAATGGAATGCACACAAAAAACTTTCTCTTTGAATAGGGGCGGAAAAAATTAATAGGCTGGTTAAGGAATAAGTCATGTCTGCTTCACATCTGTCCACTGGCTACGCCTCTTTTCTGATCTTAGTTATTAAATATAATTTTCTTTTGGAAGTATTTACTCATTTTTTTCAATGATCCGGTTCCCCGTAAAATCAATGCTAGAAAACCTTTCTAGATATACAAATTCACTTGTGAAAAAGCGTTTAATACTTTGTGTTGGTGTTTAATCCCTAAATTTTTATTTTGTTATTTTGAAGGTTTTTTCATGTTTGTTTAAAATATCAAAAATAATTATTTTTATTAAACAAAAGAGTATTTATACACCTAAATTATACGAGAAATAAAGCTTTCGTTTTTTACTCGTACTCCGACGCGAAAAATAGAATCTCTAAAATAACACGAAACCAAAAAATAAGTTTAGTTTTTATTTTATTAAAAAAAAAACACTTTGTTCTCCTTTATCGCCATATATTATTTCAAAATATGAATACCGAATTTAAGCAAAATCTTCTATTTATATAGCAACTTCCATCGTTACACATGTATTTACTACCCTCTTTACTTTAGAACTACATGTATACTGGTACCATTGTAGCGGAATCTGATAGAAACTATACAAATCTAAAGAAAATAAATTCTATGTAAAAAACAGAATTCAAATTTAAGAAGTAACAACAAGACGTCTTATGGTGTTGCGTTTCTTTTTTACTCTTTTTGCTAGCCTGTATATGTTCTTTTTGTATACATATATGCTCATAAAAAGGTAGATTATTTCGTTATGCTGTCTTTGATTTTGTATTTTGTTTTTGTACCTGTATACTTACATAACTTCTGTTAGCAAACAAATTATTTGCTATAAAAACAATTAAATACAAATCAATACAAATAATTGCATATTTTACACTGTAGCAATTTTTTTTTGGTTATTTTTTTGCTTTACCTGAGGCTTCGGAAGGATATAAATTATGTCAGCTTTTAAAAAAACGTATTGGAATAATTGTCCAAGCGAAAATAATTGTATTATTTGTAAGAGGTGGTTACTGAATACTATATTTTACATATTGTTATACGATCTTGCTTTATTACACCAAAAAAAAAACTAAATTTTTTTAATTGACAAAGCATGATGTTTATATAACGTGTTTTTTGCTGTTCGGATATTCGTTTTTACTGAATTATTTACTCGTGCACATTTTATTTTGTATAATTTAATTAATCGTTTGTATACACAAAAAAAAAAATTAAGTTAACTTGTTTTTTGTGTGTAATATTATGCGATTGAGCGCGGGAGGTAACATTGTTGTTTTTTGTGCATTCGTTACCTCCTTTTGTATTTTTTTCATATCTATGTTATATTTTTAAATGTGCAAAAGGTTTTATCAAAGTATAATACACGACAAAAACAACATATGTAATTGTATTTACAGATTTTTTGATCTGTTGCTCCTTTGCTAACGTTGCAAATGTATACGAGCAGAATCTGTTTATTTTTTTTTTCCCTAAAGATATGTTTCTTTAAAAACCGTTTACAATGATCTTGTTTTCTACTCTTTCTTGCCTTAAGCGAAAATTTGTATAATAATACGTAAGTAATAGTGGTCCCAGACCTGGTAAGGCAGTATTTTTTATTATTTCTCTAACCCGCGGTAGTTCTTTAATACCTGGGTTCGTGCGCATAAAAAAGGCATAAAAAATGGCGTGAAAAAGTATTGCAGAACACAGTCTATGTATGACATAAATAAGTAGTATAATTTTTACGAAAAAATACCTAATTACCAAATAAAAGTCAAAAATAACTAAATAGGCATTTTTCAGTACGCTGAACCTAAAAAAATAGCTTTCTGTGCTAATTGTGTCTATCATGGTATCTAAACGTTTACTTACAGTTTGCAAGTTTTTTTCTTTTGCAGATAAAAAAAAGAAACACTAGCAAGCTTTAAATCAGAGATGTCATCGCACCATATTTCACCCGCACCACGCGTCAAAACAAGGTATCGAATTGCACAGCAAGGTACGCACCGCTCCGCACTACGCACCCCACCGTAAAGTTCAATGTTTTTTTAGTTTTGGATAGGAGTTGATGCAAAAATGCAGTTTCCCTTATTGTACAAAAATTCTATAAATATTATGCCTTATACTGGCGCAACAAAAAAAACGATAACCGATTATAACTCAAAAACCACAAAAAAAAAGGTCACAACATAAGGCTTTTTTTTGAGGTTTTATGGTAGAATAAAAATCATTACCTTAACGAAAAACTAAGCAAGTAGCATTCGTCAAATAATAGAGTATTGTAGATTTTTTTTTTGCCTTTTTTTTTACAGGGTACAAAATGGCAACTGGTTGCTAAGTTCTCTTGCGATGACTTTTTTTACAAAATTACCATCAATACTACTTTACTGCTTTGTACGAGGTTATATTTTGACCCATGTTGTGTGTAGTAAAAAAGCTTACATTTAAAATTATTGTTTTGTTTTTGTTTATAATTTGTGTTTGTGTTACCTGTTTATTTCCTTTAAGATAATTTTAAAAAAAAAGCCGGCGTCGCGCGAGTATGCCTAAATTTACATTTTGATGTTTTTTTTTGTACACGGTTTTCTTATTGTTAAAGATTTTTTGTATAGGTTTGCAAGCCTTGCTGTATATGGGTTTTATTAATGATTTTTTTACGTAACTGTCTTCGGTAATAAGACTTTAAACAGCGACAAGTACAAAAAAATATGTGTCTGCGTTTTAATATGTTTTACAAATAAATTAGTCATGCTAGTAAATTAAAGCCTGCGTAAATACGAAGTGAAAATTTTTACGAAAAGTTTTAATTTTTTTTGGCGTCTGCGAATACAAAAAATACTTCCATACGCAAATTTTAAATGATACGCATACTTTTAAATACAATCAATGTACAAATAATAGTTTTAGGATCTATATGACAACTTTTTTGGTGTTCTAAACATGCTATTCGTATCAGAATCATAAGTTTATTCGGGATTATAAGTAAAAAATATTATAACCTGCGCGTACAACACGCAATTAAATTCTAAACAAGCCAAATGCATGCACGATTTGTCTAAACGTATTTTGTTTACGTTACGTAACAATTTGTAAAATTTTTATTTACACACATATTTCAATATTACAGATAATTCTGTATACGCATTGAAAAATTTTTTTATGCATGTAAAAATTGTAAATCTACTTCTCACTGACTATCTCAGTGCCGTATCATATTTTTTTTAATAACGTCTAAAAAGAAGAAACATAAAAACTTCTAAAAATTTGTAATTGTAAAATTATAATATTACAAATTCTCTAAGCAACAACATTTACTTGTATACCTTTTTTTTAACTATAGATAATTTTTGCTACTCTTGATTTAACCTATTATTGAGCAAAGTTTTTCATAAAAATTTTGTACGAAAGAAATGGTGCAGTGCGAACCCGTACCAATTTAATTTACCGCACCTGTACCGCACTGCACAGCGTATACTGCGATGTGTTAAGCTTTATTGGTGCGCTGTGACAACTCAGCTATAAACATGCTTTTATGCGTTATTGGGCTGTAAAAATGTTTTGTACCATGTAAAGCTGCAATACTCGCATGAAAAAGAAAAAACAGTCGTTTATTAATTTACTGAACTTTTATGTATTTTTAATATATATGTGCAGTCTGTTGTAATAAAAACATGTATTTTTTTTGTTCTTTAACCTTATATTCTTACAAATGTTACATTAAAAACATGTTTAATACTACAAAAACAATTAGTTATGCGTCAGAATATATCTTGTATAGTACAAACACAGTGAATATTATGTTTTTGCTACTATTTTCTATACTTTACATAAAAAACACGCATATAAATCTAAATAACTGCCGAAAGTTTTTTGTACTTTCAGTAGACAGATGTTTTTTTATCTTTATAACAACATATGCAACTTTAAAAACACATTTTTTGCTTTAAATAAAATGTCAAAACACCTATACTTTTAAAACCTCAATTGCATTACTTCTGGCTCTTCAGTTTTAAATAGTCGGGTTCCAGCCTAAGAAAACATACGGGCCATATAGTTGTACATGATCGTGGTATTAATTTTCTATGTATTCTTGCGCTATTATAACGTATATTTTTTTTTCCTTTTTGTATTTAAAAATTAGTTTGTCATGAAACTGTGGTTTTTCCAACCCAGTTTACATTAAAACCTGCAATTTAAACACCGGTGGCAGTTTTTAGCTCTTTTGACTTAAGATTGTTTTTGTACAATTTTTTTTATACAATATTTGACTAAAAAGACGTGTATTTTTAAAAAAAATGTTTGTCATTAAATCATAAATTAAAATAAACTTTTTCTATTACTTACAAAATAAAATTTCAAAACAAATTGTTCTGGTAATTTCTGCCAAATTTTACTTATTATATTCTAAAAAATCAAAATAAAAAAAGATCGTAAAAATGCGTCTTGGAACCAGCAAACAAGGTCTAGCACACAACGGGCAAAGTCGACTACTTCATGTAAAGCTTATATGGGCGAGATCTGACATTTATTTTTTTTTTTTTGCGTGCATTCACATAGGATAACTTAAGAGTTGCAAAAAAGCAAACGGCGCATAAACAAAAAGAAAATTATATCTTTAAGATACATTTCTTAGTTACAAATTTAAACGCAGCTTAGATATTTTTCTAACGTATTAAATTAATTGCTGGCGTTTATGGTTTAAAATCACTAGAACGTAATTCGTTGTTTCGGTTTTCAATAAGCCTTGTAAAAAATACACTAACTGGCAAATTTTATGTGTATTTATTTATCGGCATTTCTGGAACTTCATTATTGTAAAAAATCCATATGGAAGTATTTTATACAAGACAGCTAACCTTATATAAAAAGTTTTCGATCTTGCAATCTTGATTTCTTGATTCTCGGGACTCGCATTAAAAAAATCGCCGTAATAAAAACGACGATTACACGGGATTTCTCAGATGTCTAGGAAATTAATTTTTTGTTATTACGTACGTATGGATGAAAGCTAAAATGGTTCATGTTGTTTGATGTGTGTACACTCAACTGTCAAAAAAATAAAAGTTTTTATACGCGTAAGCCTTTTTTTCTACAAACAATTTTTTCATATTTTTTCATAATACTTTTTAAAACATCGACTGTATATCAGCTGCACAAACCAGCGCAAAAAATGCGAAATCTATTTAACCACAACATCAATTGGCTATTGATTTAAGATAAAAACGAAATAACACTATGTATATACATATCAGTGTGTAGCATTTTGCATATCTTATAGATTGTTTTGTATACTTAAAAGGCTGTTAATGCTATTTTACTTTACTTCCATAAAAGTTACAGAATCACAACCAATTTTTTTTATTGATCTATGCGTCGGTACCAAAGTGTAAAAAATACAAATATAAAAACATAAATAAAAAAAGCGCGTGCATCTTAGTATAAATTTTGCATAAATGCGGCTAGATCTAGAATCGCGACGTTCTTTAGACGCTAAAAAGGTTATATCAAACTTGATGTACATGTTTCTATACATGGTCTATCTAGTTAAAACAGATATAAGGTTTAAGTAATTATTCATACCTAAAAGTGTGCTTTAATTATGATAAATAAAAACTCATATTTAATTTTACACTTTTTTAAACTTTAATTATTATGTAATATGTAATCAACCTTAACCATACCGCGAATCGCTAACAGTGCATTTTTGTAGCAAAAACAGACTTTTATGTTTTATAAAAACTTTTATATTTTTAACTTTTTAAAATTGCTTTTTTATTATTCTAGGCAAGTTTATATGCAAATGGGTTTTTTAAACTTTATTGGCAAGTTTGCCACAACCAAAGTATTTATGGGCATGGTTTGCACTGTAAAATGCCAATCTTGCTGTGTAACTAGAATAATTTTTAGCGGGTAAAATGTAAACATTTTTTGTAGTCTACGGGTATGCCTTAAACAAGAGCCCTAAATAGTAAATAACAAGGAATGATCAGTATCATAACAAATGGTATAAATACTTGAATTTTGCATGGAAAATGTATCCCATTATTAGATTTATTTTATAATGATTTTTGATGTCTTATTACATTCCCGTGATACAGTGATCTGTGATCTTGCTTACAAAAGACACCGCTTATTTTTATGTTTTTTTTTAGCCTAAATACAGTAATTTTTGCATTTTCTTGCATTTACATGTACTTGTACATATATGCCCTTTTCTTTTAGTTTTGTTCTTAGATAATTTTTAGAAAATTACATTCCATTTGATAAGATTATATAAAATAACTATGGCTAAAAAATGGCAAGATCTTTATTTATAGCTTTTACCGTATATTAAAAAGCTTTTGTATACAAAAATAGTATTTTTTTTATAATTTTAAGCATCGTAAATCGCGTAGATATTCTAAAGCCGCTATTTTTTTGTTTACCTAGGTAATAATATTTTTTTCTCCGGTTTAGCGAATTTAATAAGACAAACGTATGCGTAAAAATAAAACGTAAAAAACGACCAAAAAACAAACAAATATACAAGATGCTTTATGCTTTATGCTTTATGCATATGTACAATTTATTTTATTAAAGATGATTATTGACTTGGTATTTAGCTATTGTTTACAACAAAAGTCATGTAAAGGGTAATATAATCTGTTTCTACTCTCGACCAGGCTCGTAGCCGGAAATGTAAATTTAAAACAGAGGGGCCCCAAACCTATTTTTTACAAATCAAGAGCTTTTTTTACAAAAAAAATTAATTAAAAAAGTTAAGCCTTTTTCACCTAACATAGAAGTTTCATTGGATGAAAAAAAAAACAAATATATATTTTTAACAGGATTTATAATCATATAATTCACAAAAATGGCAATCGAGAGTCCCCTAGGTAAGAGGCTTTAACCTACGGCTCTGATCACAATCCATGAACCTCGAGATCTCGCACTCTGAGGGTCTTAAATTTAATGAACTCGAGATTCTCGGGACTCCGTTTTTTTAAAAAAAAATATAAGATGAGCCACTCTATCGATTCATGAGATCCCGAAATCATATCCCAACTAGTACGCTGTAAAATCTAATATGATGTCTGCAGTTTTGAGGTCATTCGCCACGATGCTTGATTTTTCATGCTTATCTCACAGTTCGTAGCAGCAATAAAAGAAAATCTTTACAACATGCTTGTTATACTGCTTTTTTGCATTCTCATTATAAAACTGCATGTGAAGTAGTTAAGGGATTTCATTTTTTTCCATTGGTTTTTTTCCATTGGTTTTTTTTCCATTGGAAATTTTCATTATATTTATTCAATGGAAAATAATGAGCAAGGGAGGTTCCCTTGGTCATAAATATTTCCAATGGACAAAAAATCTTTCTCAAGGAAAATCAATATTATGCATGGAAAAAAACTCCAAAGGGTTTTTTTTTTCCAATGGAATTTTTTACCCCTTAATTTAGTCTGAAAAATTACACTGGAAAAAATTGAACACGCCCTAAATATATAAAGATTCGTTTAATCATTCATTATACAGGAAAAAAAATTACAGGTTACATATTGTATGGGTCTTTACGCTTTGTTTATAAACTTGCCATAGGAGCAATGGCTAGCCAGGATTTTTTTAGGGGGGTTTCGGCGCATTTACTGGACAAAAACGGTAATATTTAAAAAATCTTTATTTTTAAAAAAATTTATAACAGTTTTTAAATCTTTGCGTCTTTTAAAAACTGTTTTGCTAATAAATATTTTTTCCTTTTTTTTCCCCCTTATTTTAGACCCCCCTTTAATTCAGGCGCTAATTTTTTTGAAAGGGGAGGGTTCAGTGGCGTAGCCAGGGGGGAAGCACAGGGGGCACGTTCCCCCCCCCCCTAGAAAAAAAAACGTAGCCTGAATTTAAGGTGGGCTTTTTTTGGGGCCTCAAAATATGCGAAAAAAATATTTTCATAAAATTTGTATTTTTTAAAAATTCTTAAATTTTTTTGCAAAAAATAAAAAATATTTTTTTTTGTCGTTATAGCTAATTTATTTTTTTGTGCCCCCTCTAAAAAAAATCCTGGCTACGCCACTATGAGGGTTTCAACTAGGGATAAAATTAAATGACTTAAAGATTAATAAGCGTTTATTAAGTGCTTGATATGCGATTTTAGGACGTATTTTTATAACTAAATACAAAAATTAAAGAAAAAAACATTTTATGGAGTAATTAGAATTTCAATACATTAATTAAGATATAAAAGATTTTTTTTTGTATTTAAAACTAATTTTTAGTTCAAAATTTAAAAATTTACTAAAAACAAGTCAATAACTAATTTTTTTAAAAAAATTAGTAGTAAAGCCTAGTAAAAAAATAAAATTAGTTTTGCGGGCGGACGGTTTTCAATGAGACATTTGAGAAAATCTTAAATAAATAAATTCAACTTTCGGTATTTAAAAAGATTGGCAGATATTACCCGCACCAATGCATATTGGTAAGTATATTTTGTTTCAAAAAGAAGATCTGGTAAATATTTTCTATCAAGAAGTTATATACAGATATTTTATGACAAATACAAAACAATCAACATAAAAAAGCTTCAGGCGTCGGTCCAACTTCGAAGCTTTCTGCTCATCACCGCACTGTGAATAAACGGGGCAACCGAGACTTACACCTCGCCCTCCCTCCCCAGTTTGATGAGCCTTTTCACAACGAAGAGAAAATTTAATAAAAATACAAAAATCTATATCATCAGTTTATGCTAAAAGTGTTAAGGGAAAAAACCAATTTGCTGAAACAACTCTGTAAAAACAATGTACTTTGTCTACAGTAAATTTCTTATGCATTATATATTGTTTTAACGTGCAAAAAATACAAAACATTTAATATAAGTATTTTTCTACAAATTATATGTACAATTATACTGTATTGTTATTTAGAAGACTTTATTACAGACAAATACAGTAAAAATCAATGCTTTACTATAGTTTTATTGCCATAAGATTGAGTTTTAAAAAAATGTTCAAATATACAACTCGGTAGGCTTTTAAAATCTAAAGTTTTTATTATATGATATCCGGTTATGAAAAAAGGTAGTAGTGGAAAAGCTGCTTATATTTTAATTTTTGGAAAAAAAGGCAAACACTTTTGTGGGTACCAGCCACAAACAGATAACCCAAAATATGGCGTCGACAAAGATCAACCTTAAAAACCCGAAGGGTATGTTGAATCAATGCCCGCCGCATATTACATCAACTTTCCATTTACGGAAATTACTAAGATTAGTTGCTGATATGCGGTATAATGGGAAATTTTAATCATTGAACGTTGGTAAAATTGATAGATACATGAATCTATCAAAATATGTATCAAAGATAATGCCATCTTTAAAAAGAAATACAATAAAAAAAGCAGGGAACAAAAATGGTTTTAGTTAATAAAAGTAAATCTTTCCCCGGGCTCATCCAAACATCCTCAAGATTAAACTTATTTATATTTGTGTATATCACAAATCAACATCATTTAAAAAATATTTGGTGCGCATATTTTTTATCTATAAAATCTTCTGTTATAAAAAAACAATTACGGCCATAGGAGTCGGAGACAGGGAATGGCAATTGCCGTCACATAGTAAATTTTTCTTGCTCTGATTTAATGGTAAACAAATTCCCCTCCCCTGGATACTAAAAATATAAAATCTCGAAAAAAAAAAGTGCAAAATTTTAACAAAAAATCTTCAAATGGAAAAAGCAGTTAATTTCTGCTTATATGTAGTTTTATTTTAGGTTCCCTCCAGAAAAAATCCTTCTGACGCCTATGATTGTGGCTCGCTTTATAAGTCGCTATAAAAAAAACCGCTTTATGCGCCAAGATTATTAACAAAATTGCGATATTCAAAACTGATATCTATAGTAATCGAATATTTAATTCTAATGCTATAAGTCTTGTAGCTTTTAAAGTTCGATATTTAAAAATGATAAAAGTATTCTATATAACCAAAAAATCTATAACCATAGTAGGCACCAAAAAGAACTAACAGTAATAGGGCTGTACAAAATGTATAAATTGATTTTATAATCTCTTTTCAAAAATGATAATAAAATAATAAAAAAATCAATTCAAATTATTTTCCTGTCACTTTTATTAGTTGCTTATTAAATTAATAAAATACCAAAATTTTTATCTTTATACTCAGCAGTCTATTACGTGTATCACTTACTAAGAGCCCAGAGGTTTCAAAAACCCTTTTAGATTATGTACTTGATCCTGGAATGAAAAGATACTATATTGCTTGTTCCAATAACATCACAAACCTTATTTTAGGTAGTTGTTATAACTCAAACGAATTTTCTGCAATTTTTTGTACCATCTTTTTGTTATATATTTCTAATTCGGTTTCGGTTCCATTCATATCATACTCAGAATAATCTTGTCATAAATTGTTATCCATACTGGTAACTTCTTTTATTAAATCGTATTGTTTTAAGTCGAAACATGCTTCAAATTCGTTTTTCAAGATAGTTACCTGAGCGTTGATTAAAGATACGAGCAGAAACTTCATACTTTTAAACAAAGGATATAAAAAGCTAGCTACAGCTAAAATAGTGCTGCAGTTGTGATATTTCTTTGTGAATAAAGTAATTGCATTTTGAAAAAATTTATACATAAATGAAATGGCATCATCTCGGTTCATGTCAGATAAACGGGCCACAAATCTTTTAAGTTGAAAAAAATTGGTATAATAATAGAGATTTTAGTAGAAATATGCAAAAAATCTGTTGCGTGGCTTCTTCAAATAGTATAAGTAAAACTATTTGATAATCAAATAAAGCTAATTCCTCATCGGTTATCGTACTGCATAAATTTATTTTTGCATCTTTTCTGTAACACAAAAAAAGGCATGGTTTTTGCTCCACGAACCTACAAAACATATAAATGTTTAATTCCATCTAGTCGGGATATCTTGAATTAGCACATGTTTTGGAACATTTATGCTTTCTTGTACCTTTTCTAATATTGCTTTTGCATATAAACGTATGCCGGAAATGACTGAATATTAATCTGCGTTTTCTGCAAAAAATTTTGAATTCGCCTAAGTCTAGCAAATGATTGATACTACGTTGGAGCTAGTGAGCAAAGTAACGAATAGGCGTATATGCAGATTCTCCTGTCGCAGACACAATATTTGCGGCATGTTCATTCACAATTGCTTTTTTTGGCCGATTTTGTAGCTTTAAAGAATTCTATAATCTTATTATGTAAATTTATCGCTGTATGTTTTTATCAAATGAACGTAAATCAAGAAAAAAATTATTAACAGTAAAACTAGACAAAATTAAGTAGCAAGTAGTAGACATGTATTAGTCAATACATTACGATGTGCACGTATCAGTTGTCAATGAAAAAGTTTCTGTTGATATTATAATTTTTTATAATTAGCATTTTGCTTTATTAAATACACAAGGCAATATAATATTCGTAACTCTTTTTTGCTTAGGCAGTTTAATAAATGAATATAGGCTATCCAAAACACCGGCAAAGTTTAAATCTTCAAATAGTAAAAGAGCCCGCCCACATGAAACATATCAATTGTTTAATAACATCGTGGAAATTTTAGGAGAAATTCCGAAGTATCTTGAGCTCTTTATACTACAGGATGAAATCTTTTTAAATGGGACACATTGTAGTAGTTTGTGAATTTAAATTTTATCTAACATTACAAATGTTACATGTCGTTATATTTTATTTAAACTCGTATCGAAAGACTAACAAATAGTTCTTTTATTTTTTTCCTTAGGTGCATAATTGTGATTCAGTATTAATTTCGAAGTGAATTCATTATTAAGCGCTTAATAATTTCTTAAATTGTAATTACTTAGTACGCAAATTTATAAAACAACCCTAGTTATAACCGATGGTGCTTTTAAAGGGGATCTCCAGGGGAAGGGGGAGGGGGGTCGTACCCCTCTGCAAAAAATTATATATTTTTTTAGAATTCTAAGTACAAAATTACATTCACAAAAAATATTTTTTTGTGAGCCCCCCAAAAACATTCGAAAAATACTACTAGTTGAACTTTCCCGCCTTACTTCCCTCAGATACGCTACTGCATGGGGGTCATTTTAATATGGTTAGACACATGGGTTTGTTACTTCTTTTAATTTAGAATTGTAAGACAGGCTTCTAGACCTTTATTGTACCAAAAGATTGATTTGCATAACAAAAATGCAATATTTTGTATTTTTTGCCAATGAAACTAAAAATAAAGTAGTTTTTGCCAGTGAAAGCTATTTAAAAAAAACGCAAAAGCAAAATGACACAAAAAAATACTAAAATATTGTTGTAGCTAAACGAAGTTATAGACAAACATAGGCTAGTGTATTTTTGCTTTTTTGGCCGTAAAAGCATAATAATACCTTTTAAAGATTGCAATGTTTATAAGTTTTCGCATGCTGTATATAAATCAGCCAAATTTCTGTTCTTTATATACGCGTGTTTTAAAACTGGGCATAAGAGTCTTACATGTTTATTTTTAAGCCGTCTTAACCGTTTACTTAAGTATTATCTTCAAATTGATTTGCAAAAAATATAAATCTATTCAAAAACTTTTTTGTTTTTGCAGATACAACTACCAAATATTACTTGATATGTAGTATTTATATTACAAAATTTTATTTAACTAAAAAAACAATACTTTATAAATTTTTGCTGTAATATGAGCAGTTTGTTTTATTAAATCGATTTCATAGGTTAAATTATTCTTGCATAGTATAAAGGATTTTTTAAGTATAACAAGTAATTTCAGTTTATCGCAAAGGATATCCTCTTAGATTTCTGCAATGAATACAAATGCAAAATATATCATTCGGCTTAGAAAGCGTTGCAAGAAAACGTTTTTTTTTCACTCTAATATTTTATTGTTTCTGGTAGTTTATAGATATATGACTAGGGTTACGGTTTTTGCAATTTTGAATATATCGAACGTGCGAATATCACGTTTTTGAAATTTAGTTCCGAAATCTCGAGTTTAAGAAATCCTATGAGGCGAGAATGCGAGATTTACACGGCGAGATCAATTAACTGTATAAATTCACTTTTTGCAGAATATTATTCAAAATAAAAGACTAAATCATTATCTCATATATAAATAAATTGCCTCTATCTATTTAACATTTTGTTTATTTTACTCATATTTTTTGTTTTTTTACTACAAATTTTTACTGATACTTTTGTCCAATTAAATTAGTATAAAATGAAACGAAACAATTTTTTTAACCCAGTAAAACATGGAAAAAATTTGGCTTGTATATACCTATACAATGAAAAATAAAAGGATTTTTACTGGCTTAATTACTTGTTGTTCCAAAAATTATAAATTTAAGGTAAAAGCTCTAAATAAAGATCTTGCTCTTTCTTAGCCTTAGATAAATAATAATTGGATCTTGACGAATGAAATTAAATTGTAAGAAAATCGGCCTGCCTTCAAAAAAGAAAACAAAACAAAATAAATGTGCAAATATTGTTGGTTTTTCTATACTAGAAATACAATTTGTTGTTTTTCCGCTAATAGATATACAAAAAAAGCATGGTCTTTTTTAGGCCAAGAATCAGATACTTAAGCACAATAATGTAAAAAATTCGAATTAAAAGCTTCTACAATTGTTCTAAAAAATAATGATTATGACATAGTAAAGGCGAAATGTTTTTTTTATATTTTTAATGATAACCATCCTTTGTTATTTTTATTTAGGTTTCCTTGGTTATCAAAAAAAACCGTAGATAGGCAAAAAATACTCATCATGTATTTGCGTAATTTAGTAATTTTACACGGTTAAAGCTGCATTATCTAGTGACAAAAAATTGCATGTAAATTTTTGAAGTTGCGGCAATTTTGCCAATATAGTCTAAAAGAACCCTATGCGACTATACTTGCCAAAAAAAGAGCAGAAAAAACGCAATATTCTATTGTTAAAAAAAAGTATCGAAAAAACATACAAGTCTATACTTGCTTACAAAAATGCAATGTTTTCAAGTTAGGGAATGGGCAATGCGACGTTATGCCGCAATAAACAAAAAATACAGTATAAATAAAGTTGCAAATGCTATATGAATTGCGTATTTTTGTAATTTAAATATACAATACACGTTACTATATTAGCTCTTTTACCTTTTCTTTAATTGCAAGTAGATAAACCGCTTCGAAAACAATTATGTCATGTTTAAAATGAATTGTTGCGTCTACAGCACGTTGTGAGTCTACACAAGGCCATTTTACATCAAGAAAAAACACGGCCACTGCAATTTTTAATTCCTTTGGATAAAATGAATATATATTTTAATCCTGTAGAAGATGCATATATCGGGAAACAAATTGGTCCCTATGATTTTTGTAAAATTGTTTATACTTAGGTTAATCTGCATTTATTGCCATTTTTTACTACAATAAATATATATATTTTTATGTAAATGCTACTAACGGCTTAGTTTATACATATATTGACTTAGTGTTTTACAATCAAAAGCCAATTGTTTTTGCGTTTAAATGAATACCGCATTTGCGGCGCTTGTAGCTGCAGCTGATATACTGTAATAATCTACACAGGAAAACCAAAAAATATTTATATATTTTTTGGATAAAAAAGCAAGGCTAACGCTCGAAATACGTAACAATTTTATTATAAGTGGAGTGTAAACGAAATACAACAAATTCAACCCAATTTTTGATTCTATATAACGTTAACAAAAAAAAAATGATTTTAATACTGTCGAGAAATCCTGAAAAATCTCGTTTTATTTAGACGATTTTTTTGATGCGAGTCCTGAGAAACGAGAAATAGATATCGATAATCCTATATAAGACTTAAAATTAAAACATAAAATTGCAAAAATTACTTTTTATGTGTTGTAATTTGCTTTTTTCTAGAGATCAACCTTGAATATAATCTTCACATATAAAAGCCTATACCGCAATAAATCTCTTTAAAGATTTTTGTAACTTTTTCGTAAATTTGGACTTTCTCTTTTTATTTGTGTTTGTCAACATGCAGTAAAAAGTACTCCACAGTATATATAATATGCTTGAGAAAAAGTTTACCGCGCAAATAAACTTATATCATTAATTTTATCGTACCCCTCACAAGTAAAAAATCACGAAAACCACATGTTAGAGTACAAAAGACTATTTTATGTATTTTTACGTTTTGTTTTACGAACAAATCGCTTGCGTTTTAAAGATTTGCTAAATAAATTGTGGTAAACTTAGTATCGCATAATACAAGACGTGCAAAATTTAATTGAAAAATAAAGTTTTGTAATATTTTTGTTATATTTTTAGTTTGATTTTTTACGGTCAATGTTTTCTTTATAAAGGAAAAAATTATCATGAGGAGCTACTTTAGTAATATTTTAATTATGTAAAAATCAATACAATTTTGTAGATAAACTTAGTATAATAAGCTAACTACAAAAAACAATTTTTGTGTAAGCAAAATTTAGATTATCAATTTATACCTCTAATCTATTTTAAAAACTTCAAAAACATACAATGAACAGCACTTAATATTTTATGACATCTGTTTTTTGAGAATTACATAGAATTTACAAATTTATTGTAAATATAGAATAATACTAGGATGGTTAGGGGATTTTTAGTTTTATCAAAAGAACCAAAAGTATATTTTTAGTTTATGCAAGCTTTTAGAATAAAAATGCATTTTAAAAGGTTTTATTGCAAAAAGGTCAAAAATAAGAATTTTATTGTTCTAAGATTCTAATTTCTACATAGTTTTATTTATCGTTTCAAATCCTTGATAATTCCCGAGTATCCAAAAAACAAAGTTCTAACGTTTTTTTTTCGTACGGTATTCCTGGAATTTGGGTCCCCGTAGCTTCAATTCCGCATTATCTAAAGAACCCCGTGAGACAGAGGCGGGCCCAGAAGTATATTTTTTTTACGCTCCATATCCAAAAAAAATGTTTTTATATTATGCGCGTTATTTTTTCAACCGAGGCTTGGCAATTTTGCATTTTTTTTAAC
>JAQFYM010004056.1:0-16642 GCA_034694785.1 Agrenia bidenticulata | reverse complement strand
ACAATCTCATTTTTCAGTACCGGCTTGTTTATTTATTAACGTAATATTGTACACATGTATATTATTGATCTAATGAGATTAAAAATAACACAGACTGATAATTTTTAATGATACACGCAGTGGTTTGCTCTTAAGCCGTTCTGCATTGCAAAAAAACTGTAAAAAATATGCAAATTAAACAACAGTTATATCTTTATATGTTTGATTTTTCAGGACTTTAAGTTTTTTTTTTACGATGGGCTCTTTAAAAAAAATATAAATTTTAAATGATTATTTGAAGTCATAAATAGCAAGTAACATTAAAAAACGACTTTTTATATCACATTGTTACGTAATATGATTTTTACGTTTGTAAAAGGTATACATTCCTAATAAGGAATATTCGGCGTTCCCCGTTTACAAAACGCAGTATGCCGATTGCTATTTTTCGGGTACCGAATAGCAGTAAGTCGAATAATTATTCGGCTTCGGCCCATCCCTAGTATTTATAAATTATTATTTACTATTTTATTAGACTAACGAGCATATATCGGCAAATATTTATCGGGCATCAGACGTATATATAGGTGGTAACCAGCGCTGAGATCTTACTTTTTTTTGGGGGGGGGTAAAAAAAATTTTAGGCTTTTTTATAATTAAAATTCATATTTTGTGCAGGTGATTTTGTTTTTCTGGGGGTCTTGTCCCTCTTCCCTCCTGACCCCCTTTGAATATCAGCACTGGTGGTAACCCGATATATAAAAATAAAAGAGTGGCCTTGTAATCACAATGATTTTATTATCTAGGAATTGTTATATATACACTTAAAGTAAATTTGTAAAGTGGTTTACACAAATAATTTAGGTTTAAACGTAGAATAATGTCTAATATCACTATTTAGGGCGTGTTTACTACCACATTTTTTTTGGAGATTCTATAGATGGTTTCCTTTTAAGGAAAAAAGGAAGAATAAATACACACCAATAGAGATTTATTTTGACCTAAAGGGTTATTTTCGCAAAAAAATCTCAATCGGCAGGGCTTTACATAAAATAAATCTATACACCATATATGGTCATACAATATATGGCAATAATAGTAAAAAGATTTTTGCCAAATTTTACCATTTAATAGTATGAGGAAAATCGGAAAGCGATTACATTTTTAGGCATAATAAAAGCAGAAAAAAAATTTAATTATACAAAAATATTAAAACTTTGGTAAAAATTTTAATATATGTATTGCATTTTCCTAAATATATATTTACACAGTAACATATATGAGCTTAAAAAATCATCGGAAAACATATAAAAACAATTAGAAAGTGTTAAAATATATCTTAATACAATTACTTAAAAGACTAAAATATCCTAAGATTTCAATGAATAATTACTTTCGTAATGCTTAAAGTGTTTTTTATATACTTCAGTAACCCTGTAGATAGAAACCTTTTACCTTTGATTCTTTTTAGGCCTTGGGCTTATTTTAAAAACTCCTAAAACCTAGTTTATAAATTATAAAGCGTTCAAAGTCATATTTTTGGTATCTCAACACCCTTATTTAGTCTTTTAGCATTATTGGTTGATAATTCGCAATTATTCAAAATTCTATAGTTTTATTCCATGCCCTTAGTATTTTTTTTCGTAAAAAATTGTATTTTCCAAAAATTTATTTTTTCCCAAAGGTATACATTAAGGTCAAAAAGTACAAATTTTTGACTATGGGCTGATAAATATTGTAATCCCATTTTTTAATAAAAGCGGGTAGTAAAAAATAAGCCCCTATAATATCGCCATACCATATTGCACAGCCCTGCTAGAACCCCTTTTTCAATACATTTTCTGTATTGAACATGATAACACTTGATAATGACATGACAATACAGCATATTTAATACCATAATACTAGTAAAGAAACAAAAAAGAAATGAAGCATTTGTGTTTTAGTGAAAAAAATTTATATGTCTTTATAAAAAATACATTTTTACTTATAGATGGCATTGTTCTATAATTTTTATTTTACATTTATAGTAATTTACTTAAAACTCCATAAAAAAATGCAGAGTGGATAGGTATTTGAGCAATCATGGGTATTTTGGGTCATTTTTTACTGCTCTGCTCAGACTCTGCCCAAAATCCCATTTTAATGGGTAAAGTGAGCAGAGCTGCCCAGCCTTATTTCAAACTTACAATATCCGCACATTTACTATTTATACTTTATATATATATGTCTATTATCTTTATTATAGTACTTATTTCATACGGACAATTTATATTTAATATATGCTGTAAACTTTGTAAAAAGTTGTTTTCAATAGGCATGTCTCGAATTATATATATGTGCCGGCCAATTTATATAATCAGGTATTTTATTAAATGCCTGGGCAATTTTCCTCTTTTAGACCTCAGAAAGAATATATTTGTGGCCTAAAAGAGTAAATTTTCCTGGCATTTAGTAAAATGCCTGAGTTAAAAAATCGCCCGTAACCAGGGGTGGTATCCAGGGGGGTTTGGGGAGGGGGGGGGTCGAGCCCCCCCTGGATTTTTGGAACCATTTTTTAGGGAGGCTAAGCTCCCCTGACTTTTTTGCCTGTTGTTATAGAAAGCTTTATAAGGCTTAAGTTTTTTTTTTCGGTTGTAAAAATTCTCCATATATAGTAGATCTAAGTTAAATCAACATAAAGTATTCAGTGTAAGTAATCAGGGATAGGATCTTGTGAAGTTCGAAGGGGGAAGGGGTTCAACTCCCTCGTCAACTTTTTTTTGTAAGTACAGGGGGGTTCTGACGTTTTAGAAATGCAAACTTTCGTCTTTTTGTTCATTGTTTTCACAATCATATATTTAATAAAAAAATGGGTTTTGATGTAAATACTTAGTCTTTCTTGGTACATACATATCCTAGAAAAACGCCAGAACTCGTAAGATCTTGTAAGTTTAACTACAGTTACCGATATTTGAACTGATTTGTGCGAACACTTAATATTATGGTACTGAAACTAGGTTACCGAAATCTAGACGATTGTCTTGCAGAGCTGTTGCTGTGTCATAAGCTATGAAAAGCCAGCTTTTTGCAACACGTGCGTATAAATGCTTCGAAAATATTTTGCTAGGGCTTTTTAGTGCCTGTACGTCAGTCTTGTTTAACCGGGTTTAAGCAGTTTTTCTAGATGCCAAAAGAATGTCAGGCACTTTCATCTAGAGACACTTGTCCCCCCAAGAGTAATATTTGCCTACAAAAATGCTGATAACTGCTGCGCGCTAAAACCACGAATATGTGTTATTAATGTGACAGACTAACGTAAATCGCGTATACCAAAAATATCAAAATGTACAAATTAATATTGCAAAGCATAAATTGCTACTTACATATACTTTTTTTGTAGCAAGTCAATATTATAAACTCTTATGCTTTTTAATAAACCGTTAAATTCCTTATATAAAAAATTTATTTTTAAATATTTTACGATTAACTATTTGTGAATGCCTGATTAATCATGATTTATACTATTTACTGTCTGATCATATTGTTCACTAGAAATTCAAAGACCTGATGTCACAGTAAAGAAACTATAAAAATATTGGCGCCCACGATAAGCAACAAACACAAAGAAAATTGACTTAACACAAAAGCAAATAACAAAAGTATATACAAACGCTAGCAACATGTGCAAATGCATTTTTGAAGTTGAGTCGGTAGAGTACTGGTTTGGTGAATATCAGGAGTCAAGTCAGATAGGTAAGAAAAGCTAAGAAAAGTACTTTTAGATTTTATGGTTACAAATATTGGCATTAAAAGGTTTTCTATGCACAAAAACATATCGTGTTGGCTATGTTTAGTATTGTTGCAAACAAAAATCCGGTATATTTTGTTGCGTGCAGTTTCCTTGCCTAAAAAGAAGCGCCGTGGAAAGTTAGTCCACAGACGTTTCAAAAACAAAAAGCGTGCGATCGACCAATGAGGCAGAATTTACTGTTTTTTTGACAAGTTGTGTACAGTATAACAAAAGGTAGAAATGATTTTATGCATCTGCGCTCACACAAAATTCAAAAAAAAGTCCGGTTGCGGCTTTTTTCTAAAAAATTACAAATTTTACAACCTATCAGTACACTCGTTACTGGTCTTTCTGAGCATTAGAGAATTAACCTCTTTCTATTTTTCTTTTTTTATACAAATCAAAAAAACGCTTTTAGGCATGCAATAACATGGTTTAACGCTGTAGAGATGCTTTCGTGCAATAAAGTAATGCTGTTCTTGAATGGCGTGTCTTGTTTTTCTCTTATATAAAAACCCGAAGTGATAATCCTTGTAAAAAAAAACGCAATTACTTAGTAGACATTTTATCATATATTGTACGGCCTGCTTAAATATTAAAGCATATCATCATTTTCTTTTTTTGCACGATAATAAACATGGTAATACTGATTTTCTACCTTAAAAGGGTATCTTCTACTTAATCAATAGTGGTATGCCTGCGACGCTACTGCCGTGCATACGGTCGACGGCGATACCTCGCATAGAGCCGCAATTCGTTTACTACGACATTAGTATGCAAGAACACATTCTTAATACGATTTGCTGTAAGTTCGTGTTTTTTTTTGCTACTCATTTTTAAAGACAAAGCGGCACAATTATTATTGATTTTTACTACAACTAATACGGGCTACATTTTTTTAACATGACAAACTGTCGATACGCTAAAACACGCGTTTCGACTGCAATCAATATGCTTTTTGCAACAAATAAGTGCATTCCTATTACGTCAAAAAACCTTTGTTAGGAAAATAAAAAGTTAACTGTCTTTTTTTACAAGTATAAGTGTTTTAAACATGCAGAGGCCTAAGCGTACACGATCAAAACAAAAAACAAGCGCTTTTGCAGGCAATTTTTAGCGCCTAGATTTATAGGGGTTTTTCGGTTTAGTTTATGCAAGAAAAAAAAAGCAACCTATAATTTACCAATTAATGATTTGAGTAACTAAAAAAACATTTACACAAAAAAAAAAGTTTCATTACAATTTTTACCTTTTCAAAAAATACAGACTACCCCTTTATAATATAGCAAGTTTTTTTTTGGCGGACCCCCCTAGAAAAAAATTGAAATACCAACCCAACATACATATACTACTCTTTGCATTAAGTACTGGGTCTGGTAAATTAACTGTACGTTCTATCGTCTTTTTGTGCAGGAAGTTTAAAGCTCCAGCATATATGTTTTCAAAACGTTACAGCTGGGCTTGAACTATTGACCATTGCGAACAGAAACTTATAACCAGCAAACTTTACGCACGTTAGCAAAGTGATGCACAAATAGATTACACGTACATCATTTTTGGATGCTAACTCAGTTTAAATCGCATCAATTTTCTTTTTTTTTATTAAAAAACGTGTCAAAAATGTATTGATTTCGTACGTTTGTACTTTACTTTGTACTTTTTTGTATTGATTACCCGTAAAGAAAAATTGCCTGAAAGAATTTTTAGTAAAATTTCAGAAAATTTGACAATATATAACAGATCACGCCACATCAAAAAGTACAACAAAAGCAACTAAAAACGTTCGAGCTTTGCGTATGCAAAACAAATTTAACGCAGAATACGTCGACAATGGTGTTATGTTTGACGTAAAAACTCAAGGCAAAACAATGCATTTTATTAGTGCTTGCGGTCGGTGCAGTTCTTTTTATGGAAATATTGACGAGTTGCATGTTTATAATGGTATCTGCTAGGTTATCATGTATATGTTTTAACATATGCGTGCTTTGGCGCTGAGACCAGATGCGTGTAGACATTAAAGCAGCAAGAAAAAACGAAATATGAGGACAGTACCTAAATATATAACGTCTTTGTAGTTTACTGTGTAAATGCATATTACCGTGCAAATCAATCTTTTGGACTATAGTAATTGATTGTCTGTATATCTATGACGATGCTGAAAGTATATTTGTTGATAAAGGCAGCAAACTTTCATGATCTGATGCTTAGATGACAAGACCTGCAAACCTTTTACACAAGCTAAAAAATAGGTCATAGTTTATGTTGGCGTGCTTTTGCTTAGTATATCTATTTCGCTTCAGAATACCTTGATTCACAGATCATTGACATACAGCCGTTTTACATAGGTATGACTTTATACTATGACAAAAATCTATAAGACACAAATTACGCGGCTGATAAATTACAATCTACCCAATACTTGTAGTCATTATAATGCAAAAATACCGAAATATGCATTACTTGTAAATAATATATACAATATCTGCATACCTGACGTCTATATGCTTGTGCTGTTAGTACACTGTAGACTGGTAAGACATCAAGCAAGTGTCTTCAAGCTGATATATGCGTATAAAGTTTTTTTACTGTAGCGCTTACAAATTAAGCTGCCGAAAAACGGTTAAAAGCATATATAATAAACATCGGATAAAAAGAAAACACTTAGATATAGTATAAATCTAGAGATTTTTTTTTCGTTTAGCTTATGAACAGACTTACGGATATCGTGTAAAACTATACAGACACGTTTTTTTCTAAAACAAAGATTCAGCTTAAATACTAAACTTTTAATTAGCATAAAGCCTGATTTGTACATGCACTTATACAAGATATTTGTATTTTTAGCGGGTTGATAGCGCCAAACCGCTCGACATGTCCTAACTCTTACATAGTAGCATTATCAAGCTTATTTAAATGCACATTTGCGACATTTTTTTTGTATAGACTATAACAAAAAGCATCCAAAATCGTAATGCCGTACATTTTTTTGCAAAAAATAACTTGAGTATTGAAAACAATCGTTTCATGCGAAAATACTAGTAAAAATTAAAACAGTTGCAGTTGATATGTCTTGGGACTTTTTAACATAATTAAAAAAGTAACTTTTTTACTAAAATTCGTATTAATCAATTTGAGCTCTTTTTACCAGTAGTTTTTTTGAAAAAAAATTGTAACTTTCTTATTATGTTTGTTGATATTCTCAGTGTTATAGAACAATAACCCAATACAATTACTTGTTTAATTGTTCAATTCCACATATACAAGCAAAACAGTATATTTTATGTACAATAAATGTAATCGCGTTTATCTTTCTGCAGCTCTTAAATATTTGAAGTTGCAATTCGTAGTACCTTGTATGCTTATCATCTACTTTTTGTGAATCATGTTAAATAATATTATCAGTTACCATTTCCATACACAAAGACTGATACGTGCTCATTTTTGGGCCGCGGAAGAAGTTTTGCGTATGTGTATAAATACAAAATGCAACAAGTTTTTTTTATACAATTTTTTCGTGCGGACTATAAAAGCTTTGTACAGTAATTCATAAACTGATGTATGAAATGCCAGACTAGAGCATTACCATCTGTATACAGTAGCATCTCATCATAACTTGTTGTAAACAGTAGCCGTTGCAAACGCCAGGCATTTAATAAATTTGTAAACCTAGGAAAACTGCGGGTTCATTTTATCACTAAGCTTGCGTATTCTTTTTGCAGTAAATGACAGTTTACTTTTGATAATCTTTGGTATTTTGCCTCATGCTTGTATGGTGCAATTTACACCTTTAAGTAATGATTTTAGCCTTGGAACATTATTGATTACCGTTGCTAAATTTTTTTCTGCCCGATTTTTTTATCATTATTTTAAACTTGTAATAATCAGTTCGTAACACCAAATTTGTCTTTTAAGTACAGTTATGTATTGGATTAAGCTAGTTAATTATATTTACGACGTAATATATGTTCTTTTTAAGTATTTGACTTAGCGCTTTAGTTGGTTGTAAACATCTTCAGCTAGTAGTAGAGCAGTTTTTTTATGTAAGATTCTCTTGTAGTTTTTGTTATTGGTTTTTTATAGTCGTTATCTACATTTATACGTGCGTATTATAGATCGCCACCGATCAGCAACCACATAGGAAAGTTTTTTATAGTAACAAATACTTGTATACCTCCATATATACATATTGCAATTTTTTGCTTAATAAACAATTTTTTGTTGAGCGCCTCATTAAGTATTGCAAAATTTGCCTACAATTTACAATTTTTTCAAAAACAAGAAAACATAAATTTAGGCAACAAAAAAAATTAATGTAGTACTTGTAGGTTTGCAGAGTAAGCTGAGCAAAAAAAATCGTTATAAAAATTATTACAACAATGTGGCAAAAAATCAGTTATTCTAGAAGCTTGATACAGCTTTGTTTAATATTTTAAAATATAAAACATCAAAAAAAGAAATTTCGGCTATATAAACGTATGCAAGGTCTTATTCCCTAGTGTTGTCAATAAAAAAATCGTTCATTTATGAAAACAACATTGCAATTAAAACTATTCTACATTCTCGGCTTTATAAATAAGAGATGAACAGATGTATTCATCAGAAAGCAATTATTGTGGGGTAATAAGTATACCGCTGCGATATGGATATATAATACACTTGACATATACAAATTTTTAAAAATTATGTATACTGCTTTTCCAGCAAAAGAAATTCATTGTTTTTTTGTTTACATTCTAACATTTTCGGATGTCAGGAATGCAATTTATTATATATAAGAACAATCAAAATTATAAGCAAACTTAATCAACTTGTTAAAAGAACAAACGATCACGCTTAACCATGTTTTTTTTTGTTCTGTTGTTGAGTTGTGGTTATATACTTTTATGATATGACCAAAAGGTTTTGCAATATAAAGCAGAAGTTTGAATTTTTTGCAATGGGGATAATAAGAAAAGAAAATCCCTTGCTTAGCTATTTTTTATATCGGATTCGTACACAGGTTACTTTTTTGGTTATATACGGTAATAGACGCATAATGTCAATGTGACTAATCCATATAGGCATTGTGAGTATTTTAACTAACAGATGGGCATTTATGTATATGGCCATATCTATGTTTTGATGCTTATTTAAATAGCAATCTTAGTGAAAATATGTTTTTTAAAGAGAGCTTAGCAGTCACTTGTTATATTTTATTAGTTAATTTTTGCATAAATGCAATTTTCATTGATTAGAAATAATCGATTAAAAAACATTGATTTTACAAAAAAAATCATGATCTATCTTATGAACTGTAATTGATTTTGCACTATTAGCATGTCTGTCAGCCCAAACCATTGTTAAATTGTATTAAAGTGTTTGCTTATGCACGACGAAAAACTCTCTTCTGTAAAATTATTACAATGCTAGAAAAAAATGGGCATCTTAAAAGCATAAAAATCATGTTTAGCCTAAAACGGTATATTAAAAAGATAATATATTTTACTGACGTAAGGGTTTGGTAGATATACAGGATATATTATTGTAACAGGTTTTGTAAATTAGAGTATCTACATGATGACTAATTTAAAGTATTCTAGGGGTAATTGCAAGTTTTAAGTTTTGTTATGCATACAAAATTGATAGTAAAATTTCTAATACAATATTAAATTATAATAATTGAGCGCAATAACAAATTGCAGTGTTTTTTGTAAAACCATAATTAAAATGCTGCAATAGCATAAACGCGCATTGTAAAAACAATTATTCGTCAATAAATATATTTTTAATGTACTTTATACTAAAAAATAGAAAGTTTTTAAATAAACCAAAGATTTTAGTAGCAATAATAATACAGTTTATTAGGGAATAATAGGTAAAATTGCTTCTTGTACATAAATTGTGTAAATCGCCTTTTTTTTTACATTTAGGGCGTTTTTTTTTTATTTCTGGGAAACAAATTCCTGGGTGTTAAATACCCAAGAATACACGAAAAACACACTTGGTAAATCCGACAAAAATTTAGTTGTACAAAATATGAAGAAAATCTAGATTTTGTAGTTAAATCTGTGAAAACGTCAAATTGCGACACAAAAGAGTAGGTTAGGGTTAAATTTGTATTTACTGCTTTTTGGTATGAGTTTTGTCATGTATTTGTCTTTATTATAGCAAATTCGATTATTTTGTTTTTTAATTTTTTGTATGTGTTTTTGAATGTTTATTATATGTTCTTTACTCTTAATCTTCTTTATTATCATCTTTTTTTCACCGGATTTTTTTAATTCTCGGACTTTACTGGGGTATTTATATTCCCGGGAATTTACACCCAGAAAAGATCTTTGTACTTTTTACCGTGAAATAATTCCTGGGAATAATTCCTGAGAATCGGCACCCAGGAATTTTTTGCCATGGAAACATAACAAAAATTCCCAGGAGCAAAAAAAAAAACACGCCCTTAGTATACAAATTTGCTTAAATTAAAGTCATATTCTTTATATAGAATAATATACAAAAATTAAATTGCAACAAGCCGGTTGTATTATTTTTGCGAAAAAAAAATGCTTTTGTACTGTAATAAAATTTTTAGAAGTATAAATTGTCTGAACTAAAACAATAAACAATTGCCATAGTTCGTTTTGGTTATGCTTACTAAAACAACACAACAATGCAACAAAACCTTACCGCTTTTTATAACCAACTTTTTATGCCGGTCTATAAATGTTTATTGCTCTTATTTGTGTGGTAGTTTCAGCGATAATTCTGTTCAAACGAACGCAAAATAAGCGTAATTTTGTTTTTATGGCAAACCTGGGGACACGAAAACTTTTTTTATACTGAATAAATATGTGTTTTATAGATTTTTTAATTCTAACAAAATTATACTTTGTTTGACCTTTTAAGTGAACAGCTTAAAACTTATGTATACTCCGTTATGCAAGCCTATGCGCAATCAAAAACATACAAATTTGCTAGATAATGCAAATTTTGTACCTTTTTAACTTAATGCATGTATTTTTTACTCTGTTATTTCTATAAAGGTTATTCTAAAAAACAAAAAAAAACCTAGTGTAACATTTACAAAACCACATTTATATAACTGGCTACTATTTCTTTGACGGTTTTTTTACCGATGAAAAATTTCTGCTCATATTTTTTACTAATGTTTTAATAATACATTATCTATAACATCTCTGTCCTGCATTAAAATCATAACAACTACAATATAATATGTTTCTTAATTATCTCCTATATAAAAAGATTTTATGTCTGGCTTAAAGATCACCTTTTTTCATCTAAACCTTTGACAAATACATAAGGATAGCTTTTGCGCATTTTTTTTGCAAAGGACGGTATTTTTCTATAAGATTATAAGCGAACTTTTACGCAACGGCAATAAAAAATGCACGTTACATATATATTATACACACCAATACGTTAAATCTATTATGCACTTTTTTTTTAGCAATACTACAGCATATAGGTCATTATAAAATAATTTATTTGCCGCAACAAAAATGAAACTAAGACGATTTAAAAACACTTAAAATTGCGTTTTATTGTTTTAATGTATAAAATTTATACACATATTTTTACAAATATGCGTATATGTATAAATACTCGTAAGGATTATTGCGCGATTTTTTTTTGTTTATAGACTTAAAAGTAATTCAACATATGTTACTCACAAAAACCATTATTACAGTGGCAAACATTCTTGCAAGCAGTATAACAGTACAAACTTTTTTTCGTCAGTAAAAAATGAAAGACAAAATTTATGCTTTTAGAATTTTCTTTTCTTTTTAAGTGTAAAATGTAAAGTTTTTGTATTTTGTTTTATACATTGATGATTTTTACAAAAATAAGTGGATTATATTTCAGAAATATATATTAAATCTACAAACTGCATGAAAACTTACTATAAAAATGAAAATAATCGTAAGACGTTGTAAAAAAATCTGCTACATATATCTCGGTGTCAAAGTATTCGTATATTTTAAAAAAACATACATAACGCGATAAAAAGTACGAAATGCATACCGCAAACTTATCGAGCAACGAATGTCATCGGTAACAATTAAATACATAATTATTTTTTTTTAAATATAAAAAAATACCCTTTAAAGAAAAATAAAAATTTTTTTTTGATATAATAACATCTTTTTAGTATTGCTAAAATAAGTTAGAGATAGTACAAACCGAATACATGATCTTAAAAACTTGGTAGATTTTTTAGTTGGCTGTGTCTGAATTTATTGAAAAGAAGTAAAAATGCATTGCTTTGTATCACCTACGAGATACAAAGTGTTTTTTAATAATAAATGTTAGGCTTAAGATGTAAAACCACGTAGAAAAACGTCTTAAAAATTTGAAAAACACTTATTAAGGCTAGTTGGTTTTATTAATTTGTTGATTTACACACATTACATTTTTAGCACCTAAATCTATTCTAATATAAATTACCCCTACTTTAAACATATAATATCTGTTTTTTGTTACTACTATTTGTTTAACTTTTTGTTGTGTACTAGCAATTAATTATATTAATGTGCTTTAAGGGTTTAGTTGTTATGTAAAAAATACGCTTCAATAAAACCATTTACGAATCGGGCAAGAAAACAGAAGTTATGCCAGCAAAAAAATACAGACGCTAGTTTTTAGTGTTTATAAAATATTCTTGCACACGAAAAATTGTCATGTTAGCAATTCTTGTGTACATATAATTTTGAGAATTTGTTACTCTTTTATATATTGTATAAAAAATGTATTTATCAGAATTTTGCATATTTTAAAATACCTAAAACTGCAATTTCGAGTGTAATTTTATTTTTGCATGTACTTATGTTTTGTACTTTACGCAGAAATATGCTATACTATTCTATACTATAAAATATTTTTTATATTTTATTTTTTTGGATTATTTACATAAGATATTTTACAATGCTAATATTGTTAGGCACTTCTAGATTTGTCAAATATTTATGTCAAATTTTGCATAAACTGGTCGCATATTATTTCACATGTGACTGCTTAAACAATTAAATTTCGGTAACAAAAAGCGTGTAAAAAATAACTTAAAGCTTATAGAAACCGCTTTTACCGTATATATTTAAAAGATGCGACATGGTTTTATATACAATAATAGTTAATCTAATATTTCTCAAGCTCTATAAGTTGAACGCAATAGTATTAGTTGTCTTCTATAATATTTTATGTTTCAAAAACTTTTCTTTTTGTAAAAAAAGAAATTACCAAAAAAGCTCATATAGTAATACAGGTAGTTTTTAAGCAAAGTTTTTGTGCATGGCCTTATATAGTTAAATGCAACTTAATTAAATTCCAATTATATAAAAAGTCCCATGAACTAAAGATGGTACAAAAATCTTCTTATCAACATTTATTGTAATAAACCTTTTTTTTACACACTGCAGTGTCAAAAAAAAATAGCAAATCATTGAATTATAATTAACTGTTATAATATGTTTAAATTTTCAGATCGAGGAACAAATACGTGTTTTTTTTTTGTTTTTGTTTTTGATGATGTTATTTTTCATATTTGTAAACTGCAAAAATATATTTTGATATATTTTGTTATTTAAAAATATAAAACATATAAAAAAATGAATTACAAATAAAAGTTTTAGATAAAACAGTATATTTTTACAAATTGACACGTAAAATGTACAAAAAATTTAAATGACTTGTTTTTGTTCTTAAACTTTTTTTACCATTTTTTTCCAATTAAACGTACAAAATATGCGCTTCTAAACTTACAAAATCTCAACAAAAGAACCGTATCTACATGCAAACAAGTACACTTTAGCTTTTATAATGCGTAATAGAGGTCTGCACTGGACCGGAAAAACCGGACCGGACCGGACTGCGGTCCGGTACAGTCCGGTTTTGTCTGAATTTTTAGGTCTAATACGAGATTTGACATTTACTTTTATTTTTCTAATCTTGTTACGGTCCGGTCTTTTCGGCCGGTATTTGTTTTCGGTCCGGTCCGGTTCGTTTTTTTTTTTTATTTTACACAATATTTCCGGTCCGGTCCGGTCTGATGCAGACCTTTAATGCGTATATGTACGTATAAAATTTTGTAAAGTTTAACGATATGCATTTTTTGGTCATTTTTTGATGTATATTTTCTAATTAAATGCTACTGCCAGAAGCAGTCAATTTTGAAAGTTTAACCGTAATTTGTTTTCATGCCTCAATTCACGCCTATAGCATATATTTTTGCTAACATGATACACAATTTTTACACGAAAAATACACAAGGTAAATGAAAGGGCAATTTTTTACGTAAAAATGCTTTTACATTAAGAAGTTCTCTATAAATTTGCAAACAGAAAAACAAAATGTACGCCCAACCGACCATGGTATACAAGTTTTTGCATGTATAATATACGTAAGTATCGAATATGTACTTATATGTATACTTAACCAGTAAAAAGTGCTAAAGCAGAATTTTTATCAAGAAGATATGCATTATGCTAAAAAACTTAATACACATGAATATTGTTGGAAAAATGACAAGATCTGTATGTAAACAACTACGTAATTGCAAGGAAAAGTTTCTTCTCTGTTACTGATGTTTTAACGCGTCTGGAGATACTACAAACCAATACAAAACATCAAAAGCAAAATGTTTTTTAAAAACTATATACAGTTTTACAAAGAAGCCTTTTTATGCTATATCATATGCTCATACAAAATAATATTAGTTTCTTAATTATTGACTTCTCTGTCTTGTATTTTCCCCATAGATAAGTATAAAATATATAGCAACACCGTTTTTTTAAATGACAGTGTCTAAATCATTAAAGATTTAAATAATAATTTTGGCAAAAAAACAATATAAGTTTTTGCTTTAAATGTCAATAATTGACCGTAATATAAAAACAGATCGTATTCATATACTAACAGTTACTTGTAAATATTAAACACTGATATTTCGTTGTTAAGTGGCGTCTAGCAGGATTTAAATCACGTAAAAATATCAATTTAACAAAAGTAACTATTTAATAGGCACATGATGTTAGCAAAAATGCTAGAAAACATTGGTAAAAAAAAATTCTCAAAACACATAATCTTTGTATAAAAAACAACGCTCAGTTTTACCACATATAAAAACTGTTAACAAGTTTTCCTAAACACAAAAAGATTCCTTATAAATTGGTTGTTTTGGTATTTAGAGTTTGAAAAATATATAAGATGTATAAATATGCAAAAGTTGTATTTAAAAATTTTTTTTTATTTAATTAAGTATATTTTTACAACATTATTAAGATAAGTGGTTATACAAAAACAATATTTACAATATAGAAAGCTTCTTATTTAATATTTAACTTTTTTTACGCTAAAGTGTGTTTTAGGGTCTTTTAAAATTGGATCGCCAACTTGATGTCATATAATTATTGCTGACTGTGTATTCGAGTAAAAAAATATAATATAATATTTTATACATATGAAGTTTCTTAATATTTTGTGCTTTTTTTTTTAATTTTTCTACAAAAAAACAAAAAAATCATAAACATTTGTAGCGGATATATGCAAACTTGTATTATTGTATGAAATTTGATTTACAAATGTGTAAATGATATTTTATTTATACTTTTTTGATAATATTAATACGAAGAAGACTTTCTCTTTACATAAAACTATCGAATGAGGGCGGAATTTGTGCTGGTTCTTAGTATAAAACATACAAAAAATACTAAAGGTATAAAGAGGGTGCTTTTTTTTATATAGAAAAATGATACAATTACTATAGGAGAACCAGCGGGTTTTACCATAGTAATAATAAATAAACATAAAGGACGGAAGGGAGGAAAGACGGAAAAAAAAAGAAGGAAGTAAGATAGATAGAAAGAGAATCAGGACGGGAAGATAGGGTACTATGAAGAAAGAGAAAAGCAAGAAAGGATAAAAGAACGTAAGGAAGAAGGAAAGGAAGCATTTAAAGACGGCAAGGAAAAAAGGCCAGATAGAAAGGAGCAAAGTAATAAAAGAAAGTAACAAAGGAAAAAAGGAGTCATCAAGGAAGGAGGAAAACGAGAAAGGAAGATAGAGGAGAAGGAATAAAGCTAGAAAGCCAGAAAAAGAAAGATTGACAGACATGACGGAAAGATAAAAGAAACAGGGAAAGGATAACAGAAAAGGTAGGATAACTGTCATTTATAAAATTTGTTGTTGTATGTATTCTTTATATATGTCTTGCATAAAGGGTACCAAATAACGTTTTAAAAAGTAAACTATACGAAGAAAACTTAGCAGCTCATGATATATCCTACAAAGGCATGTATTTTTGCCTGTTAGTTTATCAGCTTTACTGTTATGTATACATCCTTTGTTCTCATCCTCGCATTTTTCTCTTTTCTTTCATTATTTCTCGCTCGTATTTAACAGAAGAACGTCAGGATGGATAGAAAAAAAAAATAAGGTAGGACGGAAGAAACAAAGGACTGAAGAAAAAAAGAACAATAAAAATAGAACAAAAGTAATATTAAAAAAAGAAAAAAAAGAAAACACCAAAAAAGAAAGAAATAAAGATAGAAAGGAAGGAATAAAGTAAGAAAAAAAGAAAGAACAAAACATTGAAAAAAAAGAAAGGAATGAAACAAGAAAGATGATAAAAAAGGTCAAACATAAAGAAAGAAAAATAAAAAGAAATAAAAAAGAAAAGTAAAAACAACAAGAACGAAAGAATACAAAAAAAACAAGAACGTCCGAAAGAAAAAAAGAAAGAAATGCGAAAGAAGGCAAGAAAAAAGAAAGAAAGCAGTTAAGAGAAAAAAGAAAAAAAAAGAAATGAAATAAAGAAAGTTAAAAGTTAAAACGTTCGAGAGAACAAAGAGAGAAAGTGAGATAAAACACAAAGAAAAAAGGTAAGGAAGAGAAAAGAAAGAGAGA
>JAQFYM010004055.1:0-16650 GCA_034694785.1 Agrenia bidenticulata | reverse complement strand
TAAAAGCATTTCTTTTTATTAAATGTGCTTACAACTACTCCATTTTGTGTTGTTATTCGCTTTATGATAAATTTCTTACAGTATCCCTACTCGCATTTAATATTTTAAGTTTGAAAACCGTTTTATCGGGTTCAATATATGTAACGTAAACTATTATGTATTTATAGGTATCCTATTCGTTGTTACCAGACCGTCATTGGTGTACAAAAACGGAGAATTTTCCTTAAATATATCATTTATGATGTTTAAGATTTTTATTTTAGGGGGTCAAAAAAAGTGAATACTAAAGTTCAGGAGAGCCGAAATATCAATACAGTTCTTCGGATTATTCTTTTCATTTTGGTCTCGAATAATTGTGTACTGACTTTAAAAATGCTTTGTCTTTTCAACAGATTTATTCTTCTTCATCGTCAGAACTTACTTCTTCATTTATATTTTTTTTCTTCGTTGCATGTTGATGTGGACATGTCTGCATAAGAATCACAATCATTTTTTTGCCCGTAATATTTAAGTGTATTTATTTATTCCATTGATTTCCCCATACCCAAATTAACTGCATGTGCAATACAATGCTTCTCATACGACTCAATTTTTTTACCTAGTCCTTTGTTGTGTTGCATCCATCTGCCATTATACTTATTACAATATTCTGCACGATTACATTGAATAAATTAAGGCTGCCCACAATATGATCATAAATATTTTTAGTTGTATTGGCAATGTTAATCGACATCTGAACCAACGGAATATAATTACTGCTTTACAATGAAAACGCAATTTATGTATTTTCCGGATTTTAAACTTGTCCATTTAATAATACTAAGTGAATTTTTTTTTGCTCCTATTATAACCAAAATAGGGTTTGCTAAATCCCGGGATGTATATCCCGTGACACAAAATATTACAAAACGCTATCCCGGGATTTCACAATGTGTATAAATTACGTTTGAATGCATATTATCATTATTTTTTCTGTGAAAAAAATAAGAAAATAAATTGGCAGATTGTTTTTTGAATACTCAAGCATTGATTTTTCGTAAACAAAATATGAAAGCTGCTATTTAAATATGTTAGTAGTATATTAAACACGTGTGCTTCATGTTCGAATATTTTTTAAACTTGTAGATTCCTTTATATTTACCAACAAACTTAAAAGATGCACGAAATTGTAAGTAGATATTTAAACAAATAATGCATAATCTGAACAATGACTATATGAATAGATACAAGTTTAAAAACGAGTATATATACTTTTTGTTAGCGATTATAAAGCATTTATTCCAGAAGTACAAAAATATAAGCATATTGTTTTTACATTAAAAAACAAAAATACTATAATATTGCAAACCCTACGATTAAGTAAAACAAAATTAATTTAATTTTATAATTTCCGTAAATACAGAACATGTTAACTTGAATTTTACACACAATAAGTTTATATAAAAAAATTTAAGGAATAAAAATTTGCACTACCACTTGTCACACAGTTTCGTTCTGTATACAATAAATATGTCGTTTTTTGCATGTGTTATACTTTTTCTCATATTTACAGCTTAATATTATGCCATATAACTGACTATGATATTTAGATTTTCATAATTTTCGACTTTTTTCTTTGTACATAAAGCATTTGTTTGTGTCTCGTCTATATCATAAACGAACATATGCAACAATAATGACTTTAATGATTATTTTTCTTTATCTGACCGTAAAAAGGAACTAAATAGATGCAAGGGTACAAAGTCATATCCAAAAAGTTTATAAATAAACAGTTTTTATCATAAAAAATTACCATGTATTCTTTTACGACTTGTTCATCTATGCACTAACATTTTCATGAGACTAAGCTTTTTAAATTTGCCACTTAAACTGCCAAAGATTAATTTACGTATACAAGTGTAAAAAAAGCTTCTTTTGCTTCTTTTTTCCCTCTTACATGCTATCTTACGTACAAAATATTATCCGGGTCAAAATATATCTAGCTGGACGATATTTTTATATGTATTTATATATGCATGAGAAAAGCTTACTCATATTGCTGTTTATGCTTTGGCAAAAAAAGTGCACTTTATAGCTTCATTAAATAAAACAAAACTATGTGTTGAAAGAAAATTACCTGCATTTAAATAATTACAAAGAGTAATTAATATTAGATTGGCATATAATACGGTTTTAAAAAACTGTTTGCTATGTTTTTACTGACGGAATAGGCAATTAAGAAAAAATGTAAAAGCATAAAACAGCCATTGCCAAAACTGTTTTATTGAACAGTTATTGTTAATTGAAACACTGTTTGTTAAATTTTTTCAATCTCTTAAATGAAAAAAATAGACTAAGAACTATTTAAGAACCGCCTAAAAGATTCTTTATCGGGATTTCAAAGACGCGCAGCATAATAACAATACGTATTCGATAATAGTCACGGTCAACGTACATTCAAAAATCAAGGCTAAATATACAGTAAACGCTGACCAATATAAAATATCATTACATTAGAACAGGCAAAAAAAAGCCAATGCAGGCGTTAAAAAATTGATAAAAGTGATGTACAGGGTTTTTTTAATAGTGAAAACATAGATTTAAGAATTGAGTCTCATGATATCAGTTCTATTTTTTAAAATGAAATTTAAATAACTGAAGAAGTAGAAAATAAATCCAGAAGAACGACTAACTCATCACATAAAAAAAAATTGGAAACACGCAGAAATCATGTTGTTTACTGTAATAGGTGATATAGAAAGGCCTTCTTGCCTGTTATGCGACAAATTATATGCAAACAGTAGTATTTCTATGTGTAAACTAAGCCCGCATTTCTTATAAACATGACGATTTCAACCATGATAATTCGGAGAGTTATATACAGAATTACAGCAGCAGCGTGTTATAAAGAAAAGGAAGATCTTGAATCAAATTGCAAAAAAAAAAAATTCATCCCTCATATTTCAGAACAGATTGTCAGAACTTATTTACCTCATACACACAAGAAAAGGTAGCTAAACCAATACTGTAAAAATGCATCGAAGTTTTTATGCCGCAAACAATCAGCAGTTAATGATATGATACCATTGTTAGACAATACAGTTTTGAATTGGTGTCCCGAATAAGCAAGAATATTAATAAGAAATTAAAATGAGATATACGAAAATATCAAGAGGTTTTTTTTGCAGTTAGACGAAAACACCAATTTATCTGGCATGTCTTTGTACGTTCGTTTTGTTGTATTTATTTTTCAATGTTCGGATTACAAATGAATTTATGTTTTGTAAATCTTTAAAAAAACATCGACAGGGTATGATTTTTACAAGCTTGTCTATAATTATCTATCAGAAAGACGCTCAATTATAATTAACTTATAGATGTTTGCACGGATGCCGCCCCATCTATGGTCAAGCGTACAACGGATTTATTATATACTTAAAACGCAAATACTGCAACAAAAACATGTTCATTGTATCATACACAAAGACGTGTTAGCTATAAAATGTTATCCAATTAAGTATAACATTGTTTTTATACAATTAACATGAATAATATATTTAATAAAACGAAGCCCGCTGAGGCAGCGTGTATTTGCCGATTTTGTTAAAAATGTAGCCACAAAATTATCATATTAATCTAAAAAATGATGATTATCCCTCGAAAATGTTATAAATAGGTTTTGAGGATACAAAAGATGCGCTTTATTAATACTTTGAGTCAATAGGAGAAATGGACTTAATAGAAAATCTATCAGATGAAACATTTAAACTTAAAGTAAAAATAAAAGATGTTATTTTCCAATGTCACTCTTTCTATCTTAGCTTACAAGATAAAAAAAAATTATGTTTCGGTTATATCCAAAATACTACTATTTCAAGAAAAAAAGAATTTGTGGATTTAAACTATGAAAAAGATATATAATGATAATAAGAATGTTATTTTACATACCAAAACAGATCCATTTTATGTTGGTGAAATAATTACTATTGTTACAAATCTAGTTAGGAATTCAATCCATATATCCCGGGGTGAATAATGTAAAGCTTGATTGGATATATTCCTCTTATTTTTCTAAATTACGTTAATTAGATTTATCAGTAGTTAAAAACGAAAAACTTTTAGAAAACAAATATATCTTGCTAAATCGAAGCCATTTTTTATTCTTAAAATTGATGCATATCGGTTAAAGATGGCAACCTAGTATCCACATAACAAAAGATAAGCACTGCATACATTACTTGCGTTTCCTACATCATAAATGTGTGAGTGTTCTTTCTCGGTTCTCATTTTTAGCGTAACTTTACAGAGAAGCAGGCTTGTTAGTGTGGAAAAGGAGTATCGAGTAGCTAAATCACAGATAAGTTTTACATATTAACAAAAAAATATCCTGCAATTTGTCTATCTGACACCATATTCTTTTTGGTTTATCCTTTTTTAAGCATAAAGCTAGTCAATAAATGTTTGGTTGTGTGCAATATGTCAAACATACAAAAATCGGGTCAAAAAAATATTTCTTCTATAAATGGCTAGTGTATTTTGTCTTTATTGTTTTTTCCATAGTTCCTTAAAAAAGAAACTTAGTCTTGTTTACTGTAAAAATACTATACATTTACACAATAATGGCTGCTATTCTTATTGTATATGCAATATATAAAATTACTATCTCATCATAGTTTTTTACAATTAATCCTGTCTATATATTTGTTTTATTGTAAACTCGCAATTTTTTGTATTATTTGCTATATCGGATATCGCCGATATAATGTCTTCTGGTTACCTAAGCCTCTGGTATAGTATCCATCCATTTACTTTTATATCCGCAGATTATAAAATAAAAACTAGGACGTAAAGTGATTCTGTTTGCCTTGTTAAGTTTTCTGCTTGTTGGCAAAATATCTATCCTTTCCTTTATTGTTTATTATATTCCATTATTGTGTGAAAATACTTTGGTAACACTTGTTTACGTTTACATTGCATTAGCACCGTATTTGGCAGTTGCATAGCAGGATTGTAGTCACTAACTTCATGGGTCCGTATGTATTGCATATATCTAATTTCATATAATAAGTAACAAAAGCTTTTTTAGAAGGCTTTTGGTCTTGAAATTACCCCCCGCTTGCTCACATACAATCTCGCAGGTGTAAAAATTCTCATAACACAACAAAATCCTGATCTTTTAGAACTACTATCTCCTTGGCATTCTTGATTCCACTTCAGGTGATTTTTTATACTTTTTAGTTCCTTATTTTTTTTGTCTTTTTAATTTTTAAATATGCCTGTCAGACATTGACGTTTATATGTCGTGCGTTCAAAAAAAATTTCCTTGCATAAGGTACTTAGAAAAATGCAACACTCATAAGACCGGCTGTTGTTGTACCTGCGTTTTTTTGCTAGGTTATAATAAGCTACAGTCAGGGCCTGCAAATGACGAGACAAAATAGGATATGTCTTTCGGCTCCTATAAAAAGGTGACCCCATTTTGCAAAAGCAACTATGCGAAAAAATGTACTACAGCTGTTTTATTTACTTATGGCATCATGCTGCCATATGCTTATATTTTGCTAAAGACTATAACATGTATTAAAACAATCGGGGCCTTTTTCTGTTAGTAAAAATAAATATATTAAACTTAATAAAAAGTTGTGAATATCAAATATCAAAGTTTCTACAACTTGCTTTTTTTGTATAGAAAAAAAATTTATACATGGGTTTGTAGACTTAATCTGCAAAACAAACGTATGTTAAGTCAATGAAATGACTTTTAAATGAAAACAGAATTTAAATATGCAAGCTATACGGCTTAAAATATTGATTCTGTCTGCCAAGATATGTTCTACCAATACAAGGTTCGTGCAGTCGTCTATCCCCTTTAAATATACATCTGTTACCAATAAAAATGACATGAAACAGTGTAAATAAAAAAAATGTCAGGTTGCTTTTCTATACAGGGTGAAAGAAAATTTCTTTTTAGATTAATAAATAAAGAATAAAAATGGAGTTGTTTATACGTTGTATTTTTATTGCTTTTAATACTTGTCTGAACAATAGTTATACAGTGTATTTACTACAGTTGCATCGATTACGTCTAATTACTGATACTCTTATGCATAAACTTTTATTTTTACGTCCTATATTTTATTTTTTGTTTACTGAACACTGTAAATGATGTAGGCTTAATAAAAAATACAAGAAACGTTTTAAACTAGTACGGACTTTTTAATTTATTACAAAGCCTAGAAACTACCGGCAAAAAAGTTGACTTTGCTAATTATTCAGTTAAATTTATTAGAAAAAAAATTTTAACTAAGAAATATATTTTGACCTTAAAAGACATTGAAACATTCAACAAGAGTAGTTTGTTTAAAAATAGATGCGCGGCAAAAAAGATATTGTTTTTTTTTTTTTTCTGTACAAATATTTTGTTCTTTTATAGGTGAATAGGCGGTTAAGGCATAGTAAAAGCATTTTAAAATATGATGCTGCTTTTCTTAGCTATGAAAATATAATTTCATAGTTATAAACCAAATATATAACCGTAATTTTAGCTCGCGTTTTGTATGAACTGTTTCTGTGCTTTGTGTATAGGTAAGCTTGTTGCAAGTCTATAGTAAAGTATCTGTTCTAGCAATTTCAAAATATTTGTATGTTTTTTGTTAGCAAAAAGTCTTTCAGTACAACATATAAAGTCGTTTTCAGTAGCACTTTTGTTTTGAGATGCAAATATTAGACAGAAAAACTGCAGTTCATGTTTTTAAATATACAAAGCTTGCAACAAAAATTTTCCCATACATGTTTTCTATAACACCATGCAGCTTTTGTTGTTTTTTTTCAATTGCAACTAATATCCCCATTTAATGCCTCACAAAATATACCTGAAAAAATTGTTTACGAAATCCAAAGTTAGATAATTGGTATTTGTAAAAGGTTAAAGGAAATTGAAAAACTTGCCTTTATTCTTGCTACACAAAAAAATCTAGAAAAAATAACGCCGGTATAATTTCATACAATATCAAAACAACACAAGAAAATATTGTATGTTCTAACGTTTTTACAAAAGTGACGGAGATACTGTGTAAACAAACAAGTTTACCTATATCTTTGTTTAAATTGTAAAATCTTTATTGAAGGCGTTTAAGTACAAACTCAATGCAAAAACAACAATGTAAAACCTCAATTAAAGATTTAGCTGATAATTAAATTATCGCAAAATGCTTTACACGAAATTTATATACGAAAAGCTATAGCAAAAACAGCTTCTATTATAAAAGACATAAAAAAGCCAAAAAAATAATATTAAAGCGACTAATGGAGATATTTTTGCGTTATCAACTGCATTATTTAAGACAAAAATTTATTATCTACATAAAGATTATAGTATTTTGTTACATCCATATAAAAACAACAATTTTTTTATTATAAAGGATGCTTTAAGTAACTGAAACGCCTCTTTAATATATGTAACTAAACAATTGGCGTTTAGAAACCTTTCTGTATATTCCTTTTTTCATTAAATCATCGGCCGTGTCTTTCGGCAAATTTAAAAAAACGATCGCAACCAACAAAGTATAGCACGATAAACACTTGTGTCATATTTTATAAGAAATAGGAATTGCCAGCTTTGAGAAACATATGCCCTTTGCTTAAAAAAACTACGCAGCTACAAAACCGTATTGGCCTTTTTTCTTTTTTTAATACACGTTTTTACATACAAAAACTGTTTTTTATATGGAAATGCTGTAAAAAAAAAATTGATCATACCACACGTAGTTTAGATGCGTTGTTTTGCATATTTTGTTATGGTTTTTTTTATACAAAGACGAAAAAAAAAAATACAATTATTTTTATTTTTTTGTGTTTTAATATTTTCGCTTTCAATTCAATTATAAGTATATTTTGTGCCAAATTTTAACTATTCCATGTGTATTTACAATTTTTCAAAAATTAGATTTAGACAGTAGTTTACTGAAAATATGTAGTTTTATTGTTTTTTTTTATTTTTATCATAAAAAGTTAAAGAAAAATTGTTTATAAGATTTTGTCCAACACAAGTTTTTGACTTTTGCCTAAATTAGAGTTGAGACAAATAAATTTGCCTAATCTATAAATATCATAAACAAAATTTTTTTTTAAAAGCAAATATTTATTTTCTGTTTATTCGGTAAAAAGCAGTATTTTAAGAACTATTAAAAACGCTCTAATCACATAACAAACGTATTTATTATTGTAAAACTGTGTCTACAACACGCTTGAGAACACGTTATTGTCGTTAAAAAATACAGTTCGTATGTAAAAAATTGCATCAAAAAAATGTGCCTAATTGTTTTTTAAATGCGTTAAAAACATAATATACATTCAATTACGCTTATATTCTACAGTTGTTTGCATTAATATTGTTTGTAGACGTGTTAATAACTACAAGACACAAATTAAATACTATTGTTGGCTAAATTACTTAGTTTTGCCAGTATTAATCCTTTTTGAAATTTTTCATATACGTGGATCAATTTTTTTGTGTGCGTTATCGTGTATTTTTGCACTAGATAGATGTATTTTTATACACAAAACAACGCTTTAATATTTCCAACCCAATTTTTTTTATAAAAACGCGGATACACATCTGTGACCTTTTACCTCTTTACATCAAAGATACCAAAAAGACGCTTTTTATTTGTACAAGAGCACTATGCAAACGGAAGGGCGAACTGTGTTTTTTCTCTCTTGTTAAATTTTTTATAATTAGTAAAACCATTTTATGTGCGCAAAATATAAGTGTTTTTTGTATTTAAGGGGTTGTTAGAAACACATACTAAAGGTACGTATTTTTTTCTATACAAAAAACCTTTCTTATTAATCAGGCGTACTTTTTTTCTGTACGTAAATTTTTTCGGTACGAATTTTTTTTGATGTATTTTTTTCTGTCTGAAAACCGGCTTCCATACGTCAATGTATCGTATAGTGTGTTCTATACTAAATTATTTGTAGAGACCCTCTTATAAAATGAAGTTTACAAAAGAACATGTTAGAATATTAGTAGAGACAAGAAATTAGAAGAAATGAATGCTGAATCTAAAAAAAATGGAAATAACGCTCATTCTTTAAAGGAATGTAATATAAAAAGATAATAAGTATAGTATTTGATACATTCTATGAAAGCCAACAAGAAGAAATATAATGAATTATTGAATCAAGGTGTGTTACTAAAGCTGTAAGAATCTGGCTCATCAGCACCAACATGGACATTTTTGGCATTATTTGAAGCAAATGTTTGCGGAAGGTTAAAATCATCTGACAAAAAAACACGCGTGAAGAGGGGATAAGTGAAAAAATATTTCTGAAAGTAAAAAAGCACACACAAAGAAAACCCAAAGAAAAATAAAAACGACGACGGAATATTGAAGAAGCATCAAGTATGTATGACAACTAGTCTAGCATATTAGAATCAAAATATAATACTGATGATGTAGGCAAGAAACAGCCGGAAAACGGTAAAAAAACCAGCAGTGAATATGTTAACAAAAGCTATTATGGAAGGGATACTTGGAAGAAAATTGCGAATTCAGTTAAAGGCATGCTCGAGAACTCACATAAATTTTTTTGCTTTTTTAGCTACTATTTGCAGCCATAAAAGGTAAAACCACTTAAATACTAATGTAGAAAATAAATTGTTGAAATATAAAGAACTCGAAAAAAATATAATTAAAAAAAAATAAGGAGCTTGCGCCTGTAAAACGTGATATTAAACAAATTAATGACAAATTGATTAATATAAACAGTCAGTTTAATGATCTATTAAATAAAAAATAAACTGGATAAACAGAAAGAACTTTTAATGTATTATATTGGGTATTCAAAGCAGAAAAAAACTCTTAAGAATTGCATAATTGCAAAAAGCTTTTTTTGTAGTTATGTGGCATTTCTAAAACTGCATTGTTTTAGACTATTACAGAAATAAATATATTTTGATACATTTCTTTTTCTCCATTTACGACGCAATTTTTACAACTTTCTTACTTGTTTTTTAAAAGACCGTATGCATTTACAATTTTCTATTCTTTGCTGCCTCAAATTCTTGTATATTGCTTTTCAATATAAACTAAGTTGCCTTTATATGGTTTAATTCGTTTGACAGATGCTGGAAAGGCACCACTAGCTATAATATGATATCCATTGGGTAGTGCTGCCACTTAAGAAGACAAAAAAGCGTTCCTGTAGATAAAAACAGTATTCGAGGAGCCATATCTTGAACCAACTACATAGCGTATTTTCCTAATATGATAACATTCTAAAAAACAGTTACAGCTTTAGTATCGCTTGTAATTATATTTGGTTTCAGGGTGTTCTGGAGGCGCCGTTATTTCAACATGTGTTCCGTCAATAGCATAAACTGTATCAAAAATTGGAGAAAAAATTGCAAAACATTAGCTATGAATTGCATTATATTAATATCTTGTAAATAACTATATCTGTTTTCTAATACTAATATGCACTATTACCTTGCAAATTGCTCGTCTACAGTAATGTGTAGACCATCCAAATTTAGCAGCTAATGCTCTATATGTATTTTCACTAGTTACATAAATCATGCAAATTAAAAAAAACGTATTTAAATGATTTTTTGTTAAGTTTGAAGCGGGATATAGTAAAGGTAAGATACTATTTATTTGTTGAACCGAAAGCTTACCATCAAAACAAATTGGTTTTCAATATTATTAGTGATACAATTGTATAGCCAGTCTCGTGTTCTGAAATACTTTCTTTTGTGTAATTTACTCAGTATACTGCAAGAAGTATGTCATTCGTATGTATGATATTAAAGATAATTTAAAAAAAAAGAAATATTCATTTAGACAAGGGTTTGAAAAAAAAATTTCCATACGAAAAAACAAGGGAGTATTTTTTTTTCTGTACGAAAATCAAATTTTTTACGTACGGAAATTTTGTGCAAAAATTTTCCTATTTTTTCGTACAGAAAAAAAATACGTCCCTTAAGTCATATAAAAAGAAATAAAAAGACTACTATAAAGGCGAAAAAACCCACATAAAAAATTTGTTTTTTTCATGTTATTAATATATGTTAATGTCTTTCTTCGATAAAAGCAAGAAAATTCTAAAGAAATTCTTGCGGCCCCCTTATCTTATAAAAGTGTTATAACCCCGAGGCCCCCTTGTATCTTTTAAAGGCCCTGCTTTTGTTATGAAGCTAGACCGGGAATATTATGGCTTATATGCCCAAGTATTCTTATTATCACGTCAACACAAAAAACTTTAAAAACCCTGTCGGGTTGTATAGTATACATATGTGATAGAACTGCGATAAAATCATTAGTATTATATGTATTATTTTGTATTATTGTATTTTCCTGTATGAGATGTCCTTGTTACAAGTATAAATACGTTAGTTATATTGTTGTTTCTAATAAAACTCTATGTGATGTCATGCAAAGTAGTTTACATTTTCAATATACTCCTTTTAATATTACAATGTCACTATAAATCAGTGGCGTAGCCAGTATTTTGTTTGGAAAGTGGACTGGGACAAAGACTGAAAACGGTAAGTTTATTGTAATCTATATGACACAAATCTTTGTTATGTTAAATAAGTAAAACGGTTTTTTAAACATTTACATATTGGAATTTTTTTTTTCTTGCTTTTCTTTATCCCAATTGTAGTTTTTCCCTCCTTAAATTTAGTCAAAAAAATTTATTTCTAGGGGGCGTTATAAACTTTTGCGAAAACTCTAATTTAGGTTTATGGGGTTATGGTTTTTTTATGAACGAAAAATACAATTAAAAAAAAAAGTGCCGGCCTAGATTTTTACTAGTACGTTTGTTTTTGCTAACTAATACATACATGAAGATTCATATAGTACTACTTTTGCGTCTATTTTAACAAATTATAGCATGTAACATAAGAAATATTCATTTTAGCATTTAAGCCAAAATCTAATAATTAATTTTTATAAGAAAGTAAAATTAACGCGGCAAAAACAACTAAAAATATGTTTGATGAATAGATCATGTTTTTATATATGTCTTTCAATAATTTTTTTTCATATTTATTGCAAAAATTTCAACAATTTGCACATCTATTCATTCTTGTCATAAATTTCTAAAAACACGAAAATATGGACTATTTATAGCAAAAAAATAGCAGCAACGATAGTATTTTTATTATTACTATTCATAATATTTTTTTTATAACTGAAAAGTCATAAAAATAAACTTAAAAAATGATGATATTTTAGTTGGGTGTAAACAATAATAGCTCTTGCAATATATCGAAAATACTGATAGCTTGCCTTAGGGTATATTTTGCAGCTAAACAATGTTTTTTTTTTTTTAAACAAATGAGATTCATATTATTTTCTTAAGCATTATTGCTTCGAAAACACTTAATTTTAGTATAAAAAACTGTTCTAAATACAGTTTTTCTTATTATATATTTCTTTCGTTTAAATGTATTTTCGCACAAAACTAATTGAAATATAATAGATGTTTGTTTAAAAAATCGAATATAATGGTTGTACTGAGAAGAGTAAAAACAGGCATAACTATTAATTATTCTATGAAGACAAATGTTGCCAATTTTATTTATCGTGCCTTATATGCAAATTTTTCTTTTGCCTAAGTACCAGAAAAAAGCTCAGCCTATACTTCTTTTGTCCTATAAAGAACAATTGCAGCCGTTTGTACTAGTGGTACGTTTTAGATGTCTTTATGCGATGCAGGTTATGCTTTAAAACGCCGAAGTACTTAAAAAGCGCATATGTACATTTATATATAGTTTTATTTTTCTTGCCTTGTCGTCATAAACTAAGTCGTCTTCAATGACGACATATTAGCCGTAATTCAGATAGACATTGTATAGAAGTTTTAAAAAAATGATAAAGACTGAACAGATAACCTTGCTGCATAGATCGTAGAATCTATACAGTAAAATGTTGCATGCTTCTATTGTATCATAGTATACCAACATTATGTTAGAATGCTGGTATCGAAAATACTATATACGATTAAAGGGTTGTTAAAATTAATAATAAAGAAAAACATTAAATTAAAAATATTCGGTATTCAGCGGCAAAGAAAAAGCCAAAAACATATGCAAGTTTTTTGTAAAAAGCTGTAATGATGGATTTACATATGACAAAATTATAAAATTTCATTGATGCACATGCATCTTTTGTTTATGAATGCCACTATTGAAGTAAAGATATTTGCGTAGAAAGGATGTATTTATTAAAAAAATTCCAACTTTTTTCGCCGTATATTGTTCTACAAAAAATACAACAATAAAGCATAAAAAACTAAATAAATATATTGTCTATTCATAGATGTAACTTTAGGTGCTTAAGCTTACACACACAAGTTCTTATATTTGCGATAAAAAATTACTTAAGTAAGAATTCTTTCTAGAATTATGTATGCTTAATTAGATACTTTTTATGTATTCTCGTATATTGTTCTTTAAGCAGCATATTTTTTTAAGCAATCATCAGCAGTTTTTTTTGTTATTTTTTAGTTTAACAAATTTGCAACTGATCTTCGCTCTATTGTCACGTACTTACAAAAAACGCTTTATCAACAGCAGATACAAAATTTTATGTATACTTAGGTTACTTAATAGCTTATCTTACCTAGTCGTAACTTTTTTACGTAATTCATAATATTACATATTATTAGAGCTTTTTGATAACCTTAAGCATTTGTTGTGTAGTCGTTGACTATCGTACAAAAAGGAACCGCCTAGCGACTGCGATTTTATGTATTCTTACTAATTTATTCAATTACATAGCCTTTTTAAAGATCCACATGCCATCAATATGCACTATTTTTGCAGCTTAAAGACATTTTACACAAAAACTAAATGCTGTACACAACCGGTATTTCAAAAAGCTTGCCTTTCTTTTTTTGTTATATATTTGCTAGAAAATTTATTTTTCGGTAACGACTTTCATTCTTGTTTTTATAAAATTAATTTTTTTGGCGTTGGTAAATTACGTACCAAAACAGCGTATGTCGTAGAAAAACAGATATTTAGCATATACAGATACTTTTCTTAACGACGATATAGGTTTTCTTTATACAAAATGATTTTCTGTCTGTAAAGAAACGCTTGCAGGTGTTTTATAAATATAAAATATTTTTTAATAAGTATTTTTGTTTCTTGATGTACGCAACAAATATGCTTCTATACAGAACTGCGCCTTCATACGTTTTTTTCTATTTTAGTAAAAAAACTGTTGCCATACTATGCAGTGTAAACAATGACAAATCTTACACTTTCGCAGCGGCACTTGTTGTAATCGAGCGATTGCTCTTAAAAAAGACGGATTATAAAAAACTGCTATTTACAAGATGTTTTGTTAAATGAATACTAAAAGCAAGTTACCAAACATATCTAGCAAGATTTTTTTGTCGACAGTATTTTTTACGCTTTCTTGTGGCTGAATACTACCTAAAGTTCACGTATATATGAAAAAATTTGCCTTTGTGTTTGAGATGTAGTGGCTATAAGATTTTATGCATAAATTCTTGCAAAAAAAAAGCATTTAAAGTAAAACATTTTTGTATGATATTGTGGTCGATGTGTTCGTCGATCAGCTTATATATTAGCAATTGCGTGAGTTGTTCACATCTATTTCTGTATATATGCAAGTATACTTGTTTTATATTACACTATGCAATTTAAAAAGAAAAAGCAAATAAACTTGATAACGCGTAAAATATATTTTTCACCTTTTTTTAATTGCACTTTATAGTTTTTTTTTGTGGCTTTCGTCAAAAAAACTGAACAAGTCTTTTTTATCCTGTCTTTTATACCTATTTATACACCTCGTGCTTTTAAAATTATTTGAAACAAATCGGTACAAGCGAAAAACGGCTAAAGGTAACAAAACTTTTATGTATTTAAAAATCAAAGTACGCTTACGCACGACAAAAAAAGATAAGAGTGCTTAGGCTTGTCTACTTTTATTGTTGAATTTGTAAGGGGGGTCATGACCCCCATGACATCCCTGAATGCCACCGCTGGTAATAACCCGCTGAACCCCGCAAAATACGCAAATTCTTGCAATGCGTTTTAACCACTAGAATATACACCCGAGTGTATCATTGTTTACAATCTTCTGCATTAATATTATTTATATGCCTCTTGAACAATGTCATTCAATCTGTGTAAATGCAAACAAATTTGTACTTTTTAACTACGTTTAAATGCATTTTTTCATAGATACTTGCATATTAATATGGATATTGAATGACAATACATGTTAGCTGAAAAGTTATTAAATTAGTGTAAAAGTTACTAATTTTTTGCTGCAAACAAATTTATTTATCGATCTTTGGCCATGACATTCGTTACATAAATGCGACTGTAATGATTCGTTGTGCCTTTTATATTTTATATTTTATTTATAGTCTGTCATTATAACGTTTATCTATAAAATTATTCCCCTGAATTTTCTTTTCGCTATATACATAAAATGCTTTCTAATAAAACATGTATGTAAGAACCGTCAAAAAAGTTGCTTTTTTATTCAATTTTGCGTTTTGTTTTGTTTTTTGTTATAAAAAATAAACATATTGCTATTATTTTGAATTTATCAATATTGAATGACTTTTTTCTTACGGGTCTACTATCTTAAGAAGTTGCCAAATACTTTACATTGTTCTTCGTATACTTCTAGTATATTATATTAGTATAAAAGTGCAAACATAACAAAAAAAAATATTGTCAAAAATGCAGCATAAAATAAATTTCGAAAAGAGTCGGCTAAGAAAAATTTGTGTTTATTTTTATTTATTTTGTGCATATCATTTTTTGAATTTTAAAAAATAGCCACATACATAAAAAAATTATCACATTGATGTTTTTTCTGTTTTTTGTTTAACCTTAATTTGTATTTTTACACTATATCCTATATTTGTTTTCAATGCAAAGCTAATGCTGAAAGAAAGAGCCAACAACATTTTTACTTTTTGTACTCCTGCCGATTAAACTTTTTTTTTTTTTACATTGCACTTTCTTTAGTACTTAAGACGTTTTTAATTATAAATAGTGTTGCCCGGTGTTATATTTTTTTAGTTGTGTATATTAGATCATTGGCCTTTTTACGCATTTTCTTTTTAACTATAACATTTATATACATTTTTCTTAGTCTCAAAATGTTTTTTTGGTATTTAGTTTGTTAAAAAATTAAACTTGTATTCGTAATACACATATAAAAAAAACAAGCAAAAAAAAAATTAATATTGTAAAAAATATAGGTAGCTCGTCGTAGCGGTATCATGAATAAGTGGAAATGGCAAAGGTCAAAAAGCGGGGGCAGAGGGCAGGCGGCAGGGGGCAGGGGGCAAAGAGAAATAAGGCAAAGGCAGGGCACCGGGAGCAGTCTGCAGGAGACAGGGAGCAGGAGACCATATGAACTCGCGGGTATAGGGGAGCGAAGTATCAGTTGCAAGGGCAGGATGAAGGGGGCAGAGGGTAGAGGATAGGGGCAGAGGGCCGGAGGCAAGGGGTAAGTAGCAGAGGGCAGGAGGCAAAGGGCAGGGGGTCGGGGCAGGGGGCCGGGGGCCAGGACGCAACGGGGCATGATACAACGGGGCAGGGGGCAGGGGGCAGGGGGCAGAGGGCAGAGGGCAGGGGGCAGGAAGCAGGGGGCAGGGGGCAGG
>JAQFYM010004054.1:0-16653 GCA_034694785.1 Agrenia bidenticulata | reverse complement strand
ATAGTATATTACGAAATCATACATTACTGACATGTATATTTTTTTAATAATTGCAAATATTGTGGTATCTATACAACTTAACAACATTTTTTTCACATTTTGTCTGTTTTTTTTTATAAATGGCGTTTTTATTTGTAAGTTGAAACATATTGCTTTGCAAATAGACCCAAAAATTTTTTGAAAGCTAAAAATATAATTATTTGATTTTGTAAACTAGATAAAAATAACTGATAAAACTGCAGATCTTTACTTAATGTTTGCTTGTTGTGTTAATGTTAACAAAAAACTAGTAAAGTATATGTATGGAAGATCGTGCAATATACAAAAACTATTTTGATATGAGTGCTTACTTTAAAAACTAATAAATAAAAATTCTGTATATTTTACATCACGCTATTGAATATTTTTAAACTCATCAAAACACTTGCAGCTACCAATTACTGAAGCTTTGATGTATCTTTGTTGCGTCAGAAAGGGGTTTTACACACAAAAAAAAACTATAACTTTTTGTAACCGCTATTGTCGCTTTTTTAACTTAGCATGTAAAAGTTTCGAGACGTTTTAGATCAAGTCTCTACATTGTATTAAGTCAAAAAATTTTATCAGAGTGGTAAAAAACAAAACGTAATGAAAATTTTTACGATGAGAAAATAGATAATGTCAAATTTTTACCTCTGTTACTTTAAGTTTTACTTCGTGCATATTATTTTTTGTATTTTAAAATTAATTATCCTCAGTCTTATTTTATACAAAAACATCTAAAAAAGTGAAATGCCATCTTTTAATGTTTTAAAGGTTAAGTAATTGCTGTTCAAATGTAAACGACGTAGTATTTATCAGCAATGCGTCAAATAGCGGTTATTATTAGTTGCCCGGTAAAGATGCAGATATATATAAACCTATTTTTATTACGTTTTATATATATAAAAAGATACCAGAATATCAGCTACTTTTTTTCCTGCACTGTAAAGACCGGTAACCAATGTGTTGCAACAAAGCTTTAAGTGCCGCAAGTCTTAAAAGCTAATGATTTTTTTATTTGGCCTGCCATCTGAAACATATATGAACTATTGCCCGACTTCGATCTTTACTCCTACATTTATTTGTATTGTTGCAGTTTTTCAGATCATACGCGGTAACTTTAATTTGTCTAAACTGTCCATGAACGCAATATAAATGGTTCTAGACAATAAAATCTTAGAGTTCGTATATTATTGCACTGTTTGACTTAAATTTTTATGCGGAAAATACGGCTGTCTCCTTTTATCTAAGTTTTACGAAAGGATATTTTTTTGGGACTATAAAAAATTTATTAAAGTGGTTTTATAGTTTTTTTATTTTACTTTCTAGTACAAGTGCGTTCGGAAAGAAGACAATAGGGCAAACAGTATACATAACCTTGTTTTTCTTGCTTAATATAGTCTCTGTTGATCTTTTTTTTGGATGAGTTTACGGCTTTACCTAGACACATATATAATACCAAATTATTATGTCAAATAAAAATAAAGGTTAAAAAAGATGATGGGTAGTAGGTATGAGGATCTGATCTTTTCCGATCTTGATCTAGCTCCTAAAAGGATCATATTTATTGATCATTAATTAGATCCATGATCTATGCTAAAATCAGATCCATTTAGATCACATGATAAATTCTTGTAAAATACAAAGAAATAATGTAGTTTTTTAAAATAGGTTGATTGAGTAAAAATTGAGTAATACTTACATTTTTGAAGATGTAATTTAGAAAGAAATGTTAAAATCTTTTTTAAAATTGTCAGTAAATATTAAATTTTATATTCTACATGCATAATATTAAGTTTTTTATAGAGAAATCAGCATTTCATAATTTTGTATCCCAATCTAGGATTTTTTACATAATCCAATATTTTTTTTGATGTCATTTAAGGGGTCAATAATTAAAATATAAAATAAATAAAAATGATCGAAAATGATCTAGATCCTATAGATCTTTTTTTGAAAGGATCGAATATAAGATCATGATATAAAAAAGATCCGATCCTTATCCCTAATGGGTAGGTTTTATATAGATTAAAGCAATTTGTTTTTTTTATGTTTTATAGAAGAGTAAGAAATAAAAAATATTTGCCTAAAAATATTGCTTTTTGAATAGTATTTAAATGTTAAAAATGACATCGAAATAAGTATAGTATAGTTTGATTCTAGTTTATGAAACTTGATTACGAAGCTTTTTTTTGTCAAAGTGTAAATACTCATAGTACAAAAAAATAATGTTATTATCTTTGTCATGTATAGAAGTAAAAAAAAAAAAATTAAAAGGTAATCGGCTGCGTAAATTATATATTTTGGGTACAGTAAACTCATCGTATAGTTATTGTGACCAGGCGTACTTTTTTTAGTGTACAGTCCTTTTTTTTAACTAAAAAATTGTTCTTTTTTCCTGTTCTTTTTTTGTGTTTTTTATTGCCAAAATTCTATGTACTGCATTGTGCTTTTTTTTATTGGTACCAAAAGCGTAGCCAGGAAAATGTAAGGAGGGGTAGCCTGTTTTTTAGCGCTTAAAAACAAAAATTTTTATTGTTAATATATTAATTGTTATTTATGCACAAATTACAATTTAAAAAATAGCAATCAAAGTTTATTTTCATAAAAACTCATGCACCAAAGAAAACTGCACTTAAATTGTCGCGGAAAATAATTTAAAAAAAAAGTGCGTGTCTCTTGCTCCTATATCTATAATTTAGCTACGTTCCTGAAAGAAACCTAAACTGTAATTTGCCAAGAAGACTTTCAAGTTTTTTTTTTGTTTCATTTTAATATTTGCTTGTATAGTAATGCAACTACTGCGTATATTTTGCCACCAATTTTTGTATTAATATAAAAACGAAATACAATACAAAGCGGTTTTTTTTGCGTAATTTATTGCAGGAAAACAAGTACGAACCCCTCTTACTTTTTTTAGCAAACTTCTACTAATTTTGATAGCAATCTATAATATACTTTCAAATAATATACTTTGTTGCTTTTTTGTATGTAATTCAATAATGGAAGATACTTATTTTCATTAGACATATATTTTATATGTAATTTGTAATATCTATGCACATTTTTGTCAGCCAGGATTGTTGACTCGACCTTGAATAGACAGTGTTTTTTACATTCGTAGAAATAAAGCCTAAGTGTGTATGAATAAATACAATTGTGATATTAAGATGCGATCAAAACTATTAAAAGTTCTCTACAACATATTTGTATGTAAGTTTATAAAAAACATTCTTAAGTGCGCAAAAAAATCAAGATCTGTAATAAAATTACAAGTTACTAACTAAAAATAGTCTGCATCGTTAAACTAATGGTTTGTGTGTTTTTAAAAAACAAAAAAACAGTTCTTTTTGTTGACTGTTAAAAATGCTTAAACCAATTTGGATTGGGGTGTTAATTGTAGTGTTTTGCTTATAGTCTTGGCATGCAAAAAAAACTTGATGATTTGCAATAATTCTTGCCGTTTTTAAACGGTTTTTATATATAAAACTTGTAGTGAGTTGATTTCATAATCTAATGTAATTGTGATAAATATTAACCTTGTGCATTCAATCGCGAAAAAAAACAGTTTTACAAAAATACTGTCTTCTAATAAATTTAAATAATCTCGAAAAACACACATCTTGCAGCATTATATTTTTATAAAGCTAGTGCTTTTTATAGTAAAAAAAGTATAATTCAATTGTTTTACACCTCAGGTTGTTAAAAAAAGTAGGAGGATCTACTTTGATTGTAGTTTTTATGTTGGTTTTTAAACTGGGTTCTTAAAAAAATTGTTATACGATAAACTATCTTCATAGAAAACACAACATAAACACAATATTTCTATTACAAATTTTTTTCAAAAAATATTGCTTTGCGTAAAAAAACGTTTCAAAAATTCTAAAAAATACATTTACGTTTTATTTCAAATTGTTTTAAAATTGCCAGTTGACTCATTTTTATAAGATCTACTTTTGAAATTCGTTACAAATACTTTGTAACGTTATAATAAGCAGTCTACAGATTTTTTTGGAATATTTGTTTGTAACTTTTTAATTAATCAAGTTACATTTGTAAAACATACAAAAATTGATGGTGGTATACTTAATATATTTCCACACTATAATTATCTCCACGTAATACTCTCTATGTTTTACAAACTAGTTTGTAGCTAGACAAGATATTTTTCTTTGCACGAAAGCTCTTAAAAAACCTTTCTTTTTATCTGTCAAAACTGATTGTGACCAATAAGGAATTGACGCGAAATTATACACGTTAAATTGCTATCAAGTCAAGTATTGTCGCACATTTGTCATTCAATTGCAAAACTAATGAGATTGAATTATAATTCAGAGCTTGAAAACTAAATGTCAATATTGAAAACACATGTCGATACTAGTGACTTTTTGTGACACGATTATACCGTAAACCCTTAGTAATTTATGCAAATTCTGCAAAAACAAGTACGCAAATGACAAATTTATGAAATTAAAGTGTTTGCTTAATTTCTATACACCATTTTTTACATATTAATTTTTTCAAAAAAATGTACTTTTTTTGGCTCTTTTTATATAAAAAATCTGGTCACACTACGTATAGTACAGAAAAACAATATTATTACATCATTTGTTTTATGACTCAGAATAAGTATTTTCCATTTTTTATTTTGCCTTGTAACACGATAAATCATGCGCTCTCTATAGTGGATCAACAGAAAATGCTGCCTAAAAAAGTCATCAAAAATATAAAAAAACCAAAGACTGTTTAAATTAACATTTATTACTCTTTTTGTATTGATCTATGTACACAAATTTTAGTATTAAGTATTTTTTCGAAATTGTTCTAATATAGAGGGATTCTACTATAGAGAGATTTGACTGAATCACAAAGTACAGACTGTAGTTGTATTCGTATAAAAAACGTTTCAAATTAAATTTATTTGTTTTTAATTGACTTTTTATGGTTTATATTACATAAATGTAATTTTGTAAATAAGAAAAGAATATTTAGATATTTTATTATAAAACACAACAGAATAAAAAAAAGTATGGTGGTTTTCTAATAAAATAAAAATTTGAAATATTAATTACAGAGATCGTTTTAAAAGGTATTTATTACGTTAAGCTATATACAAAACATTTAGTTAAAAAATGTAAATTAATTTACAAATTTTTTTTGATCGAAAAATTGACAGTTGATTGGGAGGTTCTCTATTATATACAAGATTAAATGCCAAGACGAAATAATTTTTTCACTTCTTTGGAAAAAAATAACAAGAAATAAATATATATCATAAGAAATTTTTCAAAAAACAAAAACTGGGACCCTACTATAGTTTTTATTAAATGTTACATTTTTTCTTTTTAATTTTAAATAGCTGTAAGAAATAATATCAACCATAAATTACTACTTTTTATTCGCCGTTAATGTATAAAGTCGATTACACACAATTATGTTATCATGTTTTGTATTTACACTATAAAATTATAGTTACTCTTTAATTTATGCTTGGTTTATTTGTTTTTAGGGGATACTATGTAATGAAAACCACAGTAGTTAAAACTAAATCTTTATAGATACAATTTATTGGCAAGATAAAAACGCTACGAATATTTTATTCCGCTGCTTTGTCTGCTAGATTTCAGTTTAATATTATCAGATAATTTTTTTAGTTTTTTATAGAATAAGTTTTGAGTTTGATTAAGTGCATAGACGATGAACACCCCATAGGTTTTGTTAAATGTAATTTTTTAACATAAAAAGTACAGCACACTGAAATTATATACAAAGTTGTTTTTTTACACATTAACCCTAGTTATAGTTTTTATTGTATTCAAAACGGGTTTATCTTTTCATATTTGTAAGTTTATAGTACCTTTTTATAAGTCTTAATGATAAAATTATAAGATGCTAATATCTTAGGTATTTTATATGTTTTTATGCCCTTTGTTACACCTTAATGCTACATAGGGGAAAAAAGTATCATCCATTAAGATGTATTTACCATTTCAGGATTGCTAAAAAAACCGGCGCAGTCCTTATTTTCTGTATTCCTGATTTTCAGAATTACCTGTTATCGAAATTCCTAATTTCCGATTTCCTAATTTTGCAAGTCTTGTTTTTTTGGACGTCGCTGTTTTTCGGAAGTCCGGTTGTCGCAATTCCTGCTTTCGAATACATGATTTTTTAGTAAATTTATAGTAGTATGATTTTTTAACCCACAAAATGCCCTTTTTACATCATATATGTAAAAGTTAATTGCTTAAAAATTATATATATACATATATACTGGTGTGTAAAGTTTGCAGGCTTTGATGCGATTAAAAAGTTTTCTAAAAGTGTGCAAAACATAAAAGGACTGCTGTAATATAAAAGTATGGGCAATAGATGCCTTAAAAAACAGCATTTTTATCGTAGTTCGTAGCGAATACTTATATTATATTTTTATTCGTGTTAAAAAGTATTAATAGAATATTAATAAATACTTTTTAAATATTTTATGAAAGCCTAAAAGAAATTAAGATAATCATCCTTAATGAATTTTTTATTTATTGCATTTACTTAATAATAATTAAGATATACAATTTATATTTATTTATATGATAGACCGAATTTAGGACGAGATTAGATTTGACAAAAAATTATATGAAAAAGTCTATATTTTATTGCCGACATTTATTTTCGATATCCTTCTCATTTTTTTACTGCGTTATTATTTTCGTATATTATCATATACCATTTTTTAGTCTTTGACTTTAAAAATTATTAAGTCCGAAAGCCAGGAAATCCGAAAATCAGAAATTCCAAAAATCAGACATTCCAAAAATCCGTAATTCCGAAAATCAGAAAGGAACTAAAAAAACCATGGGGTTGTCATCGTACACGCCTTAAGTAGAGTACTGCATCGGATAGGTTTCGAATATCATATCTGACCCGACACTTTTTTATTTCTTAGTTATTTCTAACGAATTCGACGAAAATCGGATAATTTATCCGATATCCGAAAATCCGAAAATATACAAATAAAAGGTATTTTCAGTAAAATATGTACTAAAAAGATTAGAAAAAACTACAGTATAACAGCGAGACTTTTATACTGCTTAAATGTAGTAAAACATTTAACAAGAAAATCTGTTCATAAAGAAAAAACCAATGCAATTTTGCATAGCATTTTTTTTGTTAGAAAAAAATATAACAGTTCGTTACGTTAGTATATATAACTTTTCTCCCACAACTTTACAAAGTAGGTTTAAAGCATACACTGCGCATGTATAATCTTTCAAAATAATATAACTGTATGGTTTTATGTGTTTTTTGGCCTCCTATATAGTATGTTATTATAAATGATCTTTTTTTTACAAAAGAAAATTAGAATATGCATTAACTGTCACCGTTGCAATTTACAAGCATATTGCACAACGTGTTTTTACCAATGGTTTTATATTCGGGTCATAAGTATTGTGAAAGAAAGCACAATAGATTTGTTAAGAATAAAGTTCATTTGCATTTTTTCTTTTTAAAGTGGGTTTTTTAACTCCAACTACAAAAAAATTATGCAATTCGTTATGATTACGATTTTTGTTTCAGTAAAATTACAATATTTTTACTATTGATAAAACTAAGCTATCATCTAATAGGCATTTTAATGGAATAAAAAAGCAATAAAGTCAAAAAAAATAAAAATGCGTATTTGCTTTTCTCATATCAAGCTTTCAAAATATATTTATAAATTTTATTTTTTGTGCTGATATTTTACATTTATTGGTAAAAAACTTAAAAAAGTCAAATATTTCGGATAATTGCTATCCGACAGGATTTGCAATTTTCCGATTTTTTCCGATCCGAAGTCGGATCGGTTCGGATATTCAATACAAAAAAGTCGGTTATGCAGTACTCTAGCCCTAAGTTGATAACTACTTTAAGTTATTAATTACTTCCAAATGGGAAAAATTCATATCATTATTAAATGTAAAATGATTCGTCATTTTTATGATAAGACTTTGGAATATAATATTGTTTTGTAGTTTTGCACACATACGTATTTCAGAAAAGCCTTTGCGATATAGACCAGTAATGAATGAAAATGTGAAAATAAAACTGGCAGGGATTCATAGTGGCAATACATCAAATATACCTAGAAGTATATCTAAAATGTATGATAAGAGTGCGGTTGAAGACGATTTGGGAGAATATAACGAAAGAGTCAATCCGGCAAAATTAGTTACAAAATGTAATTGTAAAGTTTTTATTGTGGATTCTGGTGTATCACCGTCTAATGAGAAAATAAATCGTACGAGAACAGCTTCAAAATACTGTTGCAGGCGTAAAATATTTTTTTATCAAAGAATGTAGGATTATTAAACATATAAATTAAGATTTCAAAATCATTTATTATAATCGCTAATTAAAGTAAAAATAAAACAACACCAAAAAATTTAATATAATTTTATATAACAGTAAAACACGTATATTAATATGCGTTGATTAAGGACCAAACTTTTTTGTAGATACCGGAAAAAATGTTATAAAAAATAAAATATTACTCGAAATATTTCGTTCCAAGTTGCTACATTCGAAATGTTTTTTGTATTTCTTCAAATTTTGCAACCTAATTTTGCATGCCTGCAAAATTGTGTAACACAATTTTGCAGATCAGGCAAACCATAATAAATACACTAAAGAACAACTTTAAACATATATATGTATTTATTTATATATAATAATTAACCAATATTGATGATTTAATTCTATTTCTTTCTCTTCTTTTTTTATATTTTATATAAGATGACAACTGCATATTATGCAAAGTACAGACAAAATGTAAAATAAATACAAAAATACAAGACAAATGCTTCATATCTTTGTTTCTATGACACAAATTATATTTTTTTTGTATATTTGAACTGCTAAGATTTATTTATTATTTTCAGGGTAAGACATGATAATACTTACTCAAAAAACTAAACAATTTAAAACTAATGTGCAGCTGTTAAGTGTGTTTTTTATATAAAGATTTCTTTTATTTGAAATTAAACCATTACTTACTGCATAATGTTTCTAGAATATAAAGGGATTTGAATTGGTTACCGGCTACATCCAGAATGTACTTATATGGTTAAACTAAAGTTATTTTTACATGCGGTTTACTTTCAAGTATTGATTAGTATGTTCGGGGTTTCTATCATGGTATGGCCATAATATCTAAGCCAGAAAAAAATTTTCCCCTATAATGGCCATTGTGGAAACCCGTCTATTTAGATTTTTTTTGCCAAATTTTTGCCGAAATTTTATAAGATATTCTATTTTAGATTTTTTTATAAACGAAGAACCTAAAAAAAACAAATACATTTACATATTTTGCGCTCTTTCTCCATAGCTTTCGATAAAAAGGCAAAATTAACCCAACTGTTTAGCATAAATCATGAGATCAATGAACTGGAAAATTTAAAAAATATGGCCTATTAAACTCGTATAACCTTTATCTTTTAGTTTTTTTGGATTTTCTTGCTGCTCGAACATTCTTATTTTTTTCTGGTCGAATAATTTTTAAAAAGAACTTGTTTCTTTTCGAATTTTCAATGATCATAAGGGGTAGAAAAATATGGAAAAAATATGGAATTGATTCCCCTCCATAATAGCCATAATTTTATGGCCATATATGGAAATTGTGTTTTTTTTTTTCCGGAGCCCCTGATGTATGTGTATATACAAATTTTCGTATTTATAATCAAGAACATTTTCATTAAAAAGGAATATATAAACAATAATCTACTAATTTTAAAGGCTTGAAAATCCTTAAACATCTTTTATTGTAGCTTTTATCACAAGAATATTAAGATTCCTTCTCCATCACATTTTTATAAATTTTGGTAAACTTTTTTTGCAGGCAATCTGCAAAAAGATCGGCCCTTAGCGTTGATATATGTATAAAGTGGTGACTGAACAGATGTTTTTATTTCTTTTCCCTTGGAAAAAAATAACTACTTTGACAAAAATAATAAAAAAATGTATTTATAAAATACGTATACGTACAGTTATTATACAAAATAATGTATACTTACTCTTTCGGTTTAACTTATAATAGTATGATGAAGTATGTCGTATATTCTACTGCAATTTTAGCACTTTTAAGGCTTACTATTGTATAATCGCGATAGTAAGACGCTTTTTTGTGAATTATTGATTATTTCAAAATATTATTTGAAGTTGACTATAAATTCGAAGTTTTAGAGACATTAAAACTGTTGCTTACTATTGCGATTATACGGTATATGTGATTTTTGACAGCATAGTGCACACTTCATAACTTTTTACTCAAACTGACACCGAATATTTTATATAATATTTCTAAAACGACATCTTCTGTTAAAACTATTTTATTTTTACTAACAATTATTGCAAAACTTTGCGTGAACGTTTTTAAAAAAACTATAGTTTTTCAACTTCAGTCTTTTGACAGATTTGATAGGGTTTTAGAATAATCATCTACTGTAGGTATATTTTTTACGGATGTTTGTGTATAAAAATGCAACATAAAAATTTTTAACAGGGTATAAGATCACTCAGTATTGTTTTTAAGTCATATATTAACATACTTGTATTTTTTGCAGGTGTGTAAATATCTGCCGAATCATTTTATATTATCATTTTTACTTTTCTAGCTACAGGATTTTATTAGATTCTAGTTACATAACAAAATACGTTTTTTTTAGTAGAAAATATTTAAAAATTTATACATATAGTAAATATATTTATATCATGGCTTTCAATAATAACAAAAGTTTACGAAAACAAAAGAACAGTTGTTTTTGTAATAAATAGTATTCATTATTTTGTGTTATTGACTAAATAGATTATAAAAAAGGCCTGTATCTTCAAATTGCAAAAAAAAAAGAATAAGTGTTATTATAAACATTTTTTTCTGATATATGTACATATCCAGAATTTATGTTCTTAAAATCCCAGATAGGATTTTTCAGGATACAAAAATCCAAAAAAAAGCGACACCGAGTTTTTAATAGTTCTTATTTTACAAAACGCTTCGATTAATATTTTTTTGCTATTTTTTGGTTAACAAAATAGGTTAATTGTTTCGCTAGCAATATGTTTACTACATAAACGTATTTATGAAACTCGTTACGTCTAAAAAACAAACTCAAAATGCAGTAATAAGAACATTAAAAACTTATATAATCCTGCTTTATATCTTTATTTTTGTTTCCGATGTTTGCACTTAGAATTACTAGCGTTTTTACTTACAGCTTGCAATTAATCTGCAGTTCAAAATAGCTTTATCAATTTTTTTATCCTATTTGTATGTAATTGTCGTATAAATAGGCAATATGGAGTAAAAGAATAATTTAAAGTAGAAATTTTTGTGAAAACTTTTGTAAAGCAAAAGAAAAATGTATTCGTTCCTAAAGCCTTTATTACAAGAAAAAAAACCCGAAGCATACCACCATATAATAATCTCACGTTTAAAATAAAGTTAACTGCTATTTCCTAGAAAAACGCAACAATAACTTTATTTATTAATAAAGTGCGGCCTTTCTTTTGGCTAATCTGGCCGATTTTTTTTTCAACGGTGTAAATGTAAAAAAAACTAAGCAAACGGGCAAAATAAGTTGTGTTTTAATTGTTTTATGTGTTCTATTAACAGCCTATAAAATGAAATATTTACTTATGTGACGAGAGACCTTAAAACAGAAGACTAAATATGCATAATCTGGCACAAAAAAAAAGTAAAAAATACGGAATATATATTTACAATAGTTAGAATACAAGTAAGTTTCGGTAGTATTATTTGAGATAGCTATCAGGCATCTTAACCAGATATACTTTTTTACAAAAAAACACGGCAATTATGTAAAGCACCTGAAATATTTATGCTATCTACATTACTGTATATAAATTTTTTCGTAAATAATGCCGACTTGTGATTTTTGGCTTGTTTTTAAAGCAGTTACGATGTCTATTACCATATTTTAGTATTACAACCTAACGAAAAATACATAGAATTTTGCACATAACAAAAATGTTTTACATTAGAAGAAACGAATTATTCAAGTATACTCATTGCTATAGTCATTTTTTTCTTATGTAAAATTTTATTAGGTTGCTAACATATTATATATGATATCACAGTAAGATTCTTATAACTTTTTTTTCAGGCGCATATTGACGTTAAATGTATCAGATTTTTTTTGAACAAACAACAGATTTTCAAAAAACTGTCAAACAAATATTTTGTAAAACGGGATCAAGGGATCCCGAATTATTGCCCGTGATAAATATTTAAGGTTTTTTTGCTAAATCAAGGATTCCGTATTTGAAAGCACTACCCATTATAGAACATGTTGTTGGTTTAACAACATATCTAGAGTAGATTTTGATATTTTAAATTTGTTAAGTAAATTATACCTGTTAAATTATTATTTCCGGTTTTCTGTACACGCAAATACCTAGAATGAAAAGTCTGTTATTTATTTAGGTCGACTAGCAAATGTAAGCAAGTCTTAGTGTACTTAAAGCAATCTTGTATAAAAAACTAGAATTTCTGCATGTAAAAATTATAACGTCCCAAATTGTAAAAATATATAATTTTTTACCAGCGGCGTAGCTAATGGGGCGAAATAAACCTAATCTTTCAAAAGAAAATGCTCCCGGAATCAAGGGAGATTTTTTTTCGGGTAATTCATTTTTTATAAAAATACAATTCGAATTAAAATATTTAAACTAGCATAACAAAAAAAAAAGCACGATTAACATATGTATAATCAAAAATGTATGTTTTCAAGCGTATTTTGAAAATTAGAAACACAGACTAACCCACCTTCCGAAAATCCTGGCTACGCCCACGCCGTGTACGTAAAGTACGTAAACGCGTAATATATATAGTATTCTTGATACATATTTTAGGTCAACATTGTCATTGTTTTATATTTTACCAACTTTAAAATTACCAGAAATCTTATAGTGCTTGTCTGATTCAACGGGTGCTTATATTTTTATAAAAAGAGTTTTACGCCACAAACGTTTGTGTATTTTTCGCTGTTTTTTATATAAGTTTTGGCGTCAAAAAAATGCGTGTCATTTTAACATAAAAGTATTATGATCGTGTCTGAATGAAAATAAAGAAAGACGTTTTTGCCCTTACAAAAAAAAAAAAATACACAATATTTTTTTTTTATTCTTTAGAGATAGATTCCTTGTTGTATGTAGAAAAATAAAAGGTTTATCATACTTAGAAAATTTCTTAATGTAAATACTTGTAAAACAAGGATTACAAGAAAATTTGTTAGCATTGCTAAAAACTTTTATAGTCGAATGCTTGTAAAAAAGATATACATCATTTTTTTACTATTTCTATAATAAAAAAAACACAACCAAGTAAAAAAAAAACAAACTACGCAACTTGTTATACTAGAAATATAAATTCAACTGCAAATTTTGTCATATATACCAGATTTTTGTTTAAAAGCTTTTTAAAAAGAAGGTATCAACTAAATCTTAGCCCCAAAAAGCGCTAAATCCTAAAAATGTAAAAAAACATTTTCTCCTTTGGTATTGACCTAGAATTTTTGAGCATGTTATTTAGTTTTTTAGTACATTTTTTTTCGACTTATATCGAAACAAATTTTGTTAACCCTGTTTCTTTTAATTTTACACGCTTGTGTTTATATATTAGAAAAATATTAAAATTTAAAGATAATGAGTTTTTTTTACAAAAAACACAAAAATACTGTTTCTAGCCGTATTTTACCTGGATTATATTTATTAAGTGCTACATACTTATTCTTGTTTTTTTAATAGTTATTCTTTCTTTTTTTCCAAGTGCTCATAAACATGTAAAAAGATTTTTACAAAACCATGCGTCAAGAAAGATAATATTCGAAGAAAAGTGTTTCAGACTAGATAAAAGATCCTTTAACAAGAATTTTCAGCGAAAAAGACACTCCAGGTCATAAACGATGAAAGTTGTTTTTAAACAAGCCATAAATAGGTTTTTAGTCAATGAAAACGACACGCTTAATCGTTTTTAATTATTTCGATTATTTCTGTATCAGCAAAAACGTTATTGGTCGTCGAAAACGACACAAAAAAATTCAAACGAGCAAATTCGTTTACAAGTCATGAATGTGCAGCTCATAAACGCATATTTTTAGCGAATCAGACACGTCCTCTATTTTTTCTTAATAATAAAAAAAATTGAACGCTTTTTATTTTTTTTTTATTTTGTAAAAAAATGTAGATAAAGTCATGTCTATATACAATTGAGTTAATATAGTTTTTTTTATCTAAATTTAATTCTGTTATTTTTTTATTTTACGTATAAGATAATGATTTTACAGTCTTACATCACACTATTTTTATGTGTAAAAAGTTTGACTTTATGCGGTAAATTAATCGTATTTCGTTGTTCGTTTTTTGTTCATACCAACATAAAAATCTAAAATTCATGAAAACTGTATATAAATGCATAAATATGAACTAATGACAGATAAAAATAATGTAAGAGCAACACCATATTCTTTTCTAATACTGAAACCAAATTTTTTGCATAAAAAATACAATTTTTCAAACTAAAATTTATCAAATGATTGAATAAATATCAATATAAAATACACGCTAAAAATTTTAATATTTGCTGTAGAGATGATAACATGCTTTTTTGTTGCTTTTCTGCTTTATGTCATCTCCTAGAAAAAACAAAGAACCCAATCAAAAATATTTTTCTGAGTCAGCCAGCAAACTGTAATGCTTTAACAAAGGAATACCTCTTTGCCAGTGATTTCGTACAAGAAAATTATTATATCTTTATATATTTGCCTTTATCACGCGCAAATACAACTTTAGATTTTCAAATTCTCCTTCAAACCACATTTTTCAAAAATAACAAACATAGCTTTGCTTTTTTTACAAACACGCGATAAACCAATATTAAAAATAAGATTTCTTTGTAGCGCAACTTAGTCTGGAAATGTCTAGTATAATTCTCCTATTTGAATTAGGTACAAAATATTCAGATATACGACTTTGATTGTGTTACAAAAACCAATTATATTTGGCATTTATAACGATTAAAGCAAGGTGTCAAGCTTGCTGGTGCAGCATTTACTCGAATCAAAAATAAAATTACAACTTATAGCTTTCGCAGTCGCGGTTTTGTATATTTGAGTTACCTTGTCATAAAGAAGTTTAGTATCTATTTAAACTACATTCTTTATAAAAAAATCAAGTAAAAACACTTAGCGCCAGATTTTTTGCACAATTTTCTTTTGTAATACTTATTTGTCTTATAATTTACTATAAAACAAAATTTTTATATGCAGCGTAAAATTTTAAAGAATCAAAAGCATTTGTGCAAAAAAAAATATACAGGAAAATGCAGAGTGAAAACAACAAAAGCCCAAAACAAAAGAATGCATATACATGAGTTTGCCGATAGAATCATGCAACAGCTGCCGCGCTTTAAAAAAGGTTTATTATACTAGGCGATGACTTTATAATAATTTATTTCTGAGATTACATATTTACAGTTTAAATAAATTTAATCGTTTTTAAACAGTAATGCAAAAATCATAATAGTAACTCAATACAATTATTCTGCGGGCAGTAACAGAAATTATTGACATTTACTCTGTTTATACAAAAAAACGCAATAAATAAAAAAATAGCAACGAAATTAAAGAATCGTATAGGTCTGATATAAATTTTTTGTTCGTGACTCTCTTTGAAAGTTTTTCTTTTTAAATTTTTTTTACCAATGACATTATAAATTTTAGCACAGTAGAACCGAGATTATCCGGTAGATGCGGGACCGAAAATTAAAATTTTAACCGGAAAATCACAATACCGGATAATGGTGGGATTAAATAAAACAAGACAAAATATAATTTCAATACTTTAAAATGAAACACAAATTTTTTTAGGTTTACTAGGTGAAGTACACGTAACCAGCTATCGGTAAATAAAAAAAAGTAAAACCTGCTTTTTGATTTGCACTTCTAAGTAAAAAGTTCGTGCAAATTAAAAACCTAATGCCTTGAAATGTGTATAGATATTATTATTATTTTGCTAATGATTTTTTTTCTATGAGGTCTGACTACGATTTGTCAGTAAAAACTATAGCACTTGAGTATATAAACTAAAATAAAACGGGCATAAAAAGATTTTATTATAAAATTTCATAATTTTGTATTTACCATTCTTTATATAATTTTTTAGGGTGAAAAAAGTTTTATAAGAAGTGTACAAAACTACCAGTAAATAGGGGTTCCGGTGTACCGAGGTACGGATAACTGAGGTTTGACTTGTCATTAGAAAAATAATATTATTACGTGTCCTAGTCAATGGATTACGTCAAGTATCTTTTTTCAGATGAATATGTCTTTACACTAAAGTGTTCGCAAACTCGTTTTTAGCATAAATGCAACTTTTGTCATTGATTTCGCAAATCCGTTTAACACTTTTTACTTTGGTCATTTTTACTGCGAATTTTTTTCTTATACATGCACTTAATATACGAATATACAACATAAATATAAATATTACTTAATTCGATAAAAAAAAACTAAAATGTATAAAGTGCTATAAGCTGCCTCAATGGCGATATTATATTAGTTTTGGTTTTTTGACATTAAAAGAATC